>VXBU01004836.1:137226-148645 GCA_013400315.1 Bombycilla garrulus
TTTAAAAAATCATATTATAGTAATTATTGCCTTAAACTAACTTGCACACACAAACCTACTTTAGCTTTGCAGTGATGAAAAAAGGAAAGGAAAAGAAGGCAAATAACATCAGAAATTATAATGCATCAAGTTTCACTGAGGCTGAAATCTCTGGAAGAAGTGGGAAAATTTCAACTGCTTCACGTGTTAGTAGCTTTATCAATAAATATTGGAATATTTTGTTAAATAGGAGGGAAGGTGACACAGATGCACTTAAATGGCTTCAAAAACCAGAAAGGGCTTGGTATTGTTATGTCCAGCAATGCATTTGCATTTGCAAGATTAGATTTGCCTGGCTTATGGTTGAGCTATGTTAAGAAATTCTACAATCTGTATTCAGTGAATCACAGAGGATCCATGTAGTACTGGGGAGTGACCTATGGAACGACTGCAAACTATCTGCAAAAAATATATTTCTACCAATGTAATAAAAGTATCAAATGACATAAAAATATATTCAAAGTTGAATATAATTTGTATCATAAATGGACCTCAACCAAAAGCACTGCTAAAATTTCTTTTGTTTTCAAAGATGTGGTGGTTCTCAAATAAAAATGCTCTATAGTATTTCTTAGAATACAGTTTACATTGCTCATAAAGGACATAAACATTCAGCACTCAGACTGAAAAACTGGAATTCAATAATTTTTGAAGCTGAAGCTTACACAGTGAACAGTGGCAGCAAAACAAAGTAAGCAAAAAGTAAAACAAAGTAAAAAGAAAACCTACTGAAATCCCCACAGCAAGACAGGCTTGGGTGACTCCAGTATGCAACTGCGCATAGCTGGCTAAAAAACTGGCAGATTTTTTAATCTGCAACTGTAAAAGGATGTGTTTTAATCATTCCTTTAACAGGCTGAAATCGTCCTTTAATGAAAGTAACTATAGCAAGTATTGATAGAATTCAATTAGCAACAACAGGTGTATGCTAGAGATCTTCAAGCCACAGAACACAACGTGGTCCTTCAGAGTAACTGGCAAATTACCTGCTAATGAATGTTGTCAGAAAAACCCAGCTGGCAGGAATGCTCTAGAAGTGCCAGCATTGCCAAGACTCTATCAGCAGGAAAGTAATGGCAGGTGTAAATGTTAAAATTGATGGAAGTTAATGAAGGACCCAGTGGCAATGGACCAGATTGCCTTTTCTCCCCGGTAACCCCAGGGAATTCAGTGCAATTTCTGAACAATTTTATCTGGCAGCCTTGCTAGAGAACCTGAGATGGACCTGAATGCTGTTGTTCCGCGGAAAAAACCTTGGTGATGGCAATGATGAAGTCCAGTGCATCTCCACCTAGGAGAGAATCACATCTGTTATGTTTATGGTTGTAAACGCAGGAAGAGATGAGTTCTAAAATTAGAACAGAGTGTTGTTATCTTATGAAAACTCATAATGTGCAACTTCTAATACTTTCTTACCTAGAGGAGAGAAGAATGATGAAAAGCCAAGAGCATGAGTGATTAGAGATCCTGGAAATTGTGTGATACCATATTTACACTTACTATTTTCATACAAATTTTAGTGGCATTTATTGTTTTAAAATTTAAGGTTCTGTGGTTTTGGACCAAGACAAAGATCTCAGATTCCTTCTACTGGGGAGAGTGACTTTTACATGGGCAGATAGTGATACAACAAAGAGAAATGGTTTTAATCTAAAAGAGGAATTATTTAGAGTAGATACTAAGAAGAAATTTAATGTGACCATGGTGAGGCACTGGAACAAGTTTCCCAAAGAAGCTGTGAATGCTTCATCTATGGGAGTGTTCAAGGCCAGGTTGGATGCAACCCTGTGCAACCTGGTCTAGGGGGTGAAATCCCTGCCCATGGCAAGGGGTAAGGGGGTGGGGAGGATCCTTATAGTCTCTTCCAAGCCAAGCCATTCTATGATGAATTTTTTTAACAAAAAACTTCTTTCAGTGTGTGAGACAAAATCTTGGATATGTCCATCCAGATGGTACTCATACAAACAGATACAAAATGTCCTCTTCTTTAAGCTACTCACAGGACTCCTTAAAGACCTAAATAATTTCAGTTTCTGGAGGTTGGCCAATGGTATGCATATTTAAAGGCAAAAGGAAAGATGTAATTTTCAAAGAAAAAATGAAATATAAAAATGTGTTAAATACATAACACATATGTATATGTTCCCTCTGTATTCTGATTCTTAATGTTATGAAAGATTGAAAGTTTTGAGCCATATCTGATGACAAGGGTTATCAGAATGGTTTAATTTCTCCTCTGCAGAGACTTTGCTTTTCTCAGTAGCAAGCACAGAAAAAGAAATTGTTGAGGTATCAAAGCTGCAGAACCCTCAAAATATTTTTGATAGGTAACAGAAGAGTTCATGCTTTCATATTTCACTGAATTCTGCACTTTATGGAGTTTCTTTCTTAGGCTGCAATGCAATGCAAGATGTAACCAAAAGCATGTATTCTATTACCATCTGTTAATAGCAGGTGGGACAGTGCTGTCTCTTCCACCACCCGTCCTCCCTACAGGGGGGATATCTTCTGTTAATGGGCCACTGAGTCTCACTGCATGACTGATAAAATGACATCATCCTATTGTGAGATGCTCCGCCCAGGGGAAGGAGCCAAGCGTGCTTCCCTAGATACAATCTGAGACTTGGAACACCACAGTCAGTCTTTTTCCACTGGGTTCCCACAGGAAGACCAGACCCTTTTGCATCACCACTGCACCTTCAGAGGAAAGCTACACCCTTCTACAGGATCACTGCTTCAACAGAACCATCTGTCACTCCAGGAGGACTACTGGAGCCACCATTTACTACCCAGACTGCTACCAACACCCTGACTGACAGGGTATCGGGTTGTATTCTGACTCTGACAGTGTTTTTGTACTGCTGCATTTTATTTTAATTTTCCTATTAAGTTGTAGGGGTTTTTTAAAATTTTATTTATACATACAAGTAAAGAACTGTTATTCCTATCCTCATATCTTTGTCTGAGAGCCCCTTAGTTTTAAAATTATAAAAATTCAGAGGGAGGGGGGGTTTACATTTTCCGTTCCAAGAGAGGCTACTGCCTTCCTTAGCAGACACTTGTCTTTCAAACCAAGACATGGAGAAGTTTGGGAAATATTCTGAAAGCCTTTTTGGGAGGATATCAGCACTTCTGTATGGAAAGGAAATTGCTATAAGCTTCAGAGTTCTGGATATTGAAATGACCCAGGTTATCGTATGAAGGTGCTCTTTAACCATTAATCTTTTCTGTAAGGCACAGACTGGGATTTCTTAAATGGCTTTTTCAGCTCATTGAATTCATCAGCAGAAGCCAATAGACTTCAATGAGAACAAAGAAAGAAGTGCCGCAGAGTGCTTTTAAAAATCCAGCTTCTGCTCTTGTTTGAAGTAAATAAGTGTTGATTAATCTTAAACTTAACAGATTGGTGATCTGCAGGCAGTTTTATTAAAGACCAGATAACCCATTTTATTTATTTGAAGAAAGGCCAATGTGAAGTGAAAATTTTTCAGCTGAAACTGAGGCCAAATATGTCATACTTGTTTGTTGTTCAATTGAGAATACTGAGAGCCATTGTTTTAACTCAAAAGAAAAGGAAGGATAAAAGGGTTACAAATGGGTAGTATTTCAGAGATTTAAAACTTGTGCAGCTTTTTCATCCTGCTGGTATTCAGCCACTCTTAGAATATTTGAGAAAGATGGCAGAAGTGGCTTTGTTTTCTGGATAATGGACTGATTAAATAATGTTGCAAAGATCATTGAAGAATGCAAAAATATTTTACTGCACGATGGAGAGCAAAAGGCATTCCTTCTGAAATATCTGTGAGCCTGATCTTTATAAATTCCACCTACAACAGTTGGGAAAACTTTGCAAGGATGGTGTGAAACTGCATGGGATGGGTGTTTTGACCTTTTCTGGATGACAAGTGGCCCCCAAAACTGCTCTATCACTCCTGTTGTCAGCTGGACAGGGGAGAGAGAAGTGTAATGAATAGCTTGTGGCTAGAGATAAGGACAGGGAGAGATCCCTCGGGAATTGCCAAATCATGGGCAAAACAGACTCAGCTTGGGGAAATTAAACTACTTTATTACCAATCAAATCAGAGTAGGGTATTGAGCAGTAAATCAAAATCTTAAACACCTCCCCTTTGCTCCATCCTCCTTTCAGGTTTTATTCCTAATTCTCTCTACCTCTTCTCTCTCAGTGGAACAGTGGGATGGGGAATGAGGGCTGCAGTCCATCATCTATTGTCTCTCCTGCTTCTTCCTTCTCAGAGGGAGGGAAGACTCCTCACACTGTTCCCTTGCTCCTGCATTGGGTCTCTCCCATGGCAAATCATCTTCCATGAACTTATCCAGTGTGTGGGTCATTTTCACAGGCTTCAGTTCTTCTTTAATTGCTCCAGCATGGGTCCCTTCCATGAGGTGCAGTCCTTCAGGAACAGGCTGCTCCAGTACTGGCCCCATGGGATGACAAATCCTGTGAGCAAACCTGCTCCAGTGTGGGCTCCTTGATCCACAGGTGTGCAGATACTGCCCAGAGCCTACTCCAGTGTGGGATTCTTACAGCATTACAGCCTCCTTTGGCCATCCAGCTGCTTCAGTATATGGTCCTCTAAAGGCTGCAGGTGGATCTCTGTTCCCTCATGGACCTCCACGGGCAACAGAGGAACAGCTGCCTCACCACGGTCTTCCATATGGGCTGCAGAGGAATCTCTGCTCTGGTGCCTGGAGTATTCCTCCACCCACCACAGGTGCTGCCCTGACCTGGGTGTCTGCAGGACTGTTCCTCTCATGTGTTCTCTCTCCTCATTTCTCTGGCTGCAGTTTGTCTCTGGCTGCAATTTGTTTCTGTACAATAATTTTTTTCCCCTTCTTAAATCTGTTATTCCAAAGGCACTATCACTGTAGCTGATAGGCTTTCCCATGGCCAGCAATGGGTCCATCCTGGAGCTGGCTGGCATTGGCTCTGTCAGACACGGAGGAGGCCTCCAACAGCTGCTCAGAGAAGTCACCCTGGTTGCCAAAACCTTGCCGTGCAAACCCTATACAATGGGTCAAACCAGGAAGGCACCATTAACAAGAGAAAAAATGAGAATCTGCTTGTAAGCAAAGGTAACTAATACATCTCAATTTTTAAAAGCACCGAATGAATTTAAGAATGGGAAATTACTATTCTGAAGAAAAGGAAAGAAAACCCAACCCAGTTCTACAGTCCTTTGGACCTTCAAGTCAGGGATATCATCAATGTTGAGACTTTTATTCTGCAAATAAAATACTTTTCCAAACTTACTGATGACCACTGCAGAGTGAAAACTAGATTTTCTGTTCAATAAGAAATTCTGGTATTTCTGCAGGGCACAAAAAGGATATTAGAAAATGATGAGACTTTCCTTTGGATATTTTCTATCAAAACAGAACAAGACTTTGATGAAACAGAACAGTTCATGCTGTCATTTTTAGCTTAATAATATTTCTACCATCTTCCTTGGGTTTATTTGAAAATATTTATTTTCTACCAGTTTCATCATTAATTTGAATCTTTTTTTGCTGACTTGTTTCCAGAAACGTGGAATTCAGGTGGCTGTTGGAGGCTGTATCCCTGCTGGTGCATCTGCAACCACACTACACGCAGGACACCTGGTCCTGCCAGATCAGAGGCTGAACCATCCTGCATTCCCTGAGCCAGGGGCCAGAGGAAATTTCAGTGCCTTGAGAAAAAAAAAATATCACAAGCAAATGCAAATTCAAGTAGTTTAAACTTTATTATTTCAATATTTTTGTAGTGAAAATATCAAAGCTGAAGGAATGCCAATAGTAAAAGCAGATCTGAAAGAAATTTCCTGACCAACAATACTATCAAAACTGAGAAATTTGAGGGTGCCACATTGTTTTCCACAAATTGTGATTCAAATATTTGTTACAGTGCTGCAACAGCCTAGTCAGCTCCATTTTCAGGTCATGAACAGTGCCCTGTGCTGCTTTGCAGTCACAATACATGCTCATTGGTTTATATGGAGATTTAGAACTGCTCATTGAAGCTTTTAAGAGAAAATGTAGTGGCATTTGAATAGGTCTTTTTTCAACTAAAATTTCTGTGTGTCTTCCAAAGTACAAATTTCCCCACTTTAGGCTAGCAGTGCCCCAGTAGATGCATGATAAAAACTCAGCTATGTTACTCCGCTATATCTAGATTTACTCTGGTAATTACATTGGCCCAATTTATTTTTTATCAAACTCAAATGGAAAGGAAATAATTAGATCTGATAGCTATCATATAAGAGAGTATGCTGAGGGTGAAGTAATTAAACTGAAATTGTAGTAAATTATGGTTTTCATTAAAATTGTAGGAAATCTGTTAAATGATTAGCTAAAATGTTTAGGATATTTGAAGTCTATTCAGCTTTTTGATTCTGCAGCCAGATCAGAGGAATTTACAGTCTGTTAAAGTGTGTTTTGGTTCTCCACTATCTCATGCTATCAGTACCAAATTGTTTCCCAGCTTGTTTGATTTTAAAAAGTATTGTTCATTATTGACAGTGCTACAAAATGTGTAAGATTGTTTTCCAAAGATGAAATGGAGCTGCTGCACTCTGAAATCTAAAACCTATCTGGATATTTACAAACAATCTCAGTGGCTCATTTACCTAGGGAGAATATTTCTTTATATGAAGCTATATAAGTTTTATCTGTCCTGCTTTCAGATCTATCTCCTGCAGAATTGCTATTGCAAAGAGATGCTTGTCTATTTCGAGTGGGGATTATGCTACAGCCTCAGTGATGCTGCAAGTGAGTTGTGACTGTGACTCCTGTAGAGCATGCCTGTTGTCGTGGGGGTTTTTTTTAAATTTTTTTTGTTCTGTTTTTTTCTTTTGTTCTGTTTTGTTTTTTTCTTGCTTTGGTTTCCAAAACCACTGAATTCTAGCATGTTCAGGTAACAGAAAAATAACCCAAGTGCTGTGTTTTGAGCACATAATGAATCTGCTAAAGAACATTAAACCACCAATCGCCAGGTCACTGGAAATTCTCATCTACATGAGGTGAACATGTAGAAAAGTAAAAAAAACCCAACACTCTCCAGGGAGTTGCATGCATCAGGTAATTTTTTGTATGAATAATTAGAATCTTTTCTGGTGGCTACAACAATTACAGGGAAAATGCTGACTCTGTAAGAGCAAGTTCTCCACAGCTGCAAAACATGATAGGGGAAGACTTCAAGCATAAGCCCTCCTGGTACACTCTGCTGTGGAGAACTGAAAAAGCCAGTGGCACAGAACATGTGGAAAGAAAGAGAGAAATGCTTTAGAAAGCATTAGCCTTGGAAAAGAAGTAAAGTTTGTCTCAAGAAGAATTCTAAACAAATTCGGAACTGGCATGTCTTAAAGGTAAGCTGAAAGCAGCCAAAAAATTACTTCATGGCATCAACATCCAAATAGACACTCACCTTCAGAACATCCTAAGAAGCTGTGAAAGAGCTACTACACAGACAGGTGCTGCTTGAGAGGGGGTGGGAGGGTTGGTAGGGGCTGGTGTCAAGCCTAAGGTACTAAAGGGTCTGGTGCAGGGTCAAGGAAAAAAGAGATTTTCTATAATTCCAAGTTCATGAGCTAGTTGAGAGGCTGCATTTCTGTCTGACACCCTTGGGTGCGGACTGCTTTACTGGAAACAGCCAACTGTGTGCCTTTTCCACGTAGCCAGAGAAAACACAGGTAGGTACTGGGCTGCTGAGTAGGAGGCACTCTAACGGCACATCTCTAGAGATTCCTTATTGGACCTCTGAGCTGTGGCCCCATAATTTCTTCTATATTCTTCCAGCATTAAAGCTGCTTTATGCATCATGAAAAAAAATCTCTACCAGAGGAATGGTAAAACTTACAGACTTGTCTTTTAGAGACTATGTCGTCTAGAGACTATTTTTCTAAAATCACAATTTCAACATTAGTTTGGCTTTTCTAAGGCAGAAAATTGTATAGCAGTGCAATCCTGTAAAAGTACCAGGCTTTTAGTGATAGGGAACCTAGTGTTCCCCCAAGCTTTTCAGAAAGTGAATTTTTTTGTGTGAAACCTCCTAAAACCAAAAATTGTTGCTTTGCAGTGACAAAAAAATTACTCTTTTTTTTTTTTCAGAGGAAAGAAAATAATGCTAAGCCACTGCAGGATGAAGGTAAAATTGGTTAACAAGAATTCATAGAGAAGAATAGTAGCACTGGAGAAAACAACCTTCTTAAAGGATGCTTGAGGATTTGTGTGGTGGGAGCAGGGCTGAGGCTTTTCCAACATGTTTCACAGATTGTGTGGGAACTTCTCTCCTTTGTCACTTGGGCCCCAAGAGCTGACACAGGCGCTGGGAAGGGTGTGTGTGTGTGGGTTTCTGGCTGGTTCCAGAGCCTCTCTCCAGTCTGAAGTGCACAGTGTTGCAGCAGTGAACCTGGCATAAGTACTCTCAGCAAGTTTTATATTGGCCGGCTCAATGAACCTGTGTTGACAACATCCTAAAACTAACCTAAAATATCCCGTTTCTTTAGCAAAAGCCCATTCTGTTTCTTTAGCAAAAAAAGAGTGGGAAAATAAAATTCAGGCCAATCAAAAATGGGAAAAGTTGTCAATGAAATTTAAGGTCCAGTATCATTCAGGAAACTCTGAATAAAAGAAGAAAAGTCTGCTCTGTTAAGATAGTATTTTTCAGACAAAGATGGCAGTTTACTTCAAGCTTCTCATAGTTACATTTAGTGTATTTGTATATATTAATTTATTCTACAACTGTAGAATGCTATTCTCAGTTAAACAAAAGGATCAGATGATGCAAACAATTATTTTGACAGTGTAAAAGTTTGAAGGGAAGGTAAAAACACTTCCTGGCAGAGCTGGGCCAAATTATGGCAGAGGGAGATGAAATAGCAGAACACAAGATATTGGATATTTATCGTGGCAGTTTTTGCCTTTTGGGTCTGGCATCATTTTGCAGAAAATTTAGAGTTGTGTTTCTCCCATTTTTTTAAACTATATTATACTATGATCAAAGACATTTCAGACTGCCAGCCCTCTAAAACTGAAAGCCACTGTAAATGGGTGAAGAAGAATGTGACATTCTTCTCACATTCTTATAGTTCACTCTGTCATTGTTATTCCTTGGTAAAAATTGAAAAATCTTTGATGAAAAATAGTTTTAAGCTTTTGAAATCAAATGCAGCTTCTTAAATCATTAATTCACTGCATGATGATTCAATCACAATGCATTCCTCTGGAACAAGTAGTAATTGGAATTATTATTTTATTTGCATTTCCATATATTGTGTTAGTGTATGAAAAAATTAATTCCAGTTATTTTTTTTCCAAATCCATCTGTAAAATAGCTCTAAAGCTTTAAGAAAAAAACAAAAAAACCCCAGAAAATTAGAAGCATTGGGCAATGGAAAATTTGATTTTTAGGTTTTCCCTATACAGTAACTAGGGTTTCATGCTTGGTCTGATGAATAATTCTCTGCCTTTCTAACATATTTTGGGAAGATTTACCACTCTGAAGAGCTAAATACTGTGGAACAGGGAATCTTAAATTGATTAAAATTAATAATTTAATCTTTTAAATGGATTTAAAGAAACACTAACACTAAGTTTTCACATTTTTCGTAATGACGAAAAGTTTAATAAGTTGGTGTGCTCTTTTTTTATCAGTTTTAAAGTTTCACTATATTTTTGTTTCTTTATGAGATTTAAATGTCAAATGACCCAATGTTACTCCTTCAATATGCTGCTTAAGAATTCTATAAGCACCAGAAAGGATTTTTCTGAAAAATAGAGAAAGATGATCTGTTTCTCTGTCAGTGTCAAAATTCAATCTGTCTTCACTAGTGTTAAGATTTTACTGGATGAATCTAAGTACCTATTTACCACATAATTTGGTGTAGTCACTGAAAACCGGCACATTTTAATTTTTTTTAAAAATGTGCAGTTTTGTTAAGATGGCATTCATGGAGTGATCTGAATATCTTCCTTTTCTAAATGCAACCAGTGTCTGTGTTTCTATGTTAGTCAAAAGATTATTGCTGAGAAATACGACAGTAGATATTCTACCAGTTTTAGCTTTCGTTAAATCGTATGTTATTGATGTTACTGTTATATGTTGCTTGTCAGAACCCAGGAGGTTCCTATGACATTCCTGAATGACCAGAGCCCTGGCCAGGACACTTTTCAGCCCTGGCAGGGGAGTTGGAGACTCTGGCTTGCAGCCGAAAATGCCTGTGGTTTTGATTTTGACCCATGGAACAAGTTACCAACTTGATTTGAAGAACTGCAAGTCACAAAAGTTTAAGTAGTAAAATGGTAGTAATTATAGAGCAAAAGAAAAATGTTTGGGGTCATGTACAGGGGGGTCTGAGATTCTGTACATGGGGGTCTGAGAAACAAGATGGAGGGATCAGGGTGTTGTCCTGTCCTTTCTTCTTCTTCTTCCTGGCCTCCATCTTCTTGGTGATGGTGGCACGTTTGGATTGGTTTAGAGTAGAATGTCACTGTCTAACATAAGTGATAGGTATTGGAAACTAATTGTAAATAAAGTTTATGTAGGTAATAGTATAAAAAGACAAAGCTGACCCAGGGGCTGTGTGTGTCTCAGACTGTCTTGCTGAGCGGTTCGCACCAGGGCAGAGAAATCTGTATTAGATAACAATAAACAGCCTTGAGAACAACAGCCGAAGACTCCAGACTGATTCTTCAGCAGGCGGGTTGGAGAAAAAAACTTTTTACACCTCTGGGATCACTCGGGACAGGGTGGACTCCCAGAGTTTCTAGTTGTTAATTCATCTATTTCCATTACAAATGTCAAAGCATTTTAAGGAAGATTGCTTTCCTTTCTCCAATTTTCTGAACAGAAACACTCAGAGTCAGAAATGTATTATGAATTCAAAATGGCCACACACAGGACCAGTGACTCTGTATTCAAAACATTGTCAGTCCAAGAATATGCACACAAAATACACTTTAACACATTTGAAAATTCAAGGGATTTCATTATATAGCTGAGGTTGACAAGATTTTATGCCGGGGTAGTCACTGAAAGACACTTTGTTCTCAGAATTCAATTCTGCAGTCTGAAGTGATGAGAGTCGAGACTTTCTCAAGTAGTAACCCCATTAACTTCTCATTTATACTCTTCAAGTTGAGAAAGAATAATTAATTCAGGTGATTTGGTCTACAAATACCCTGTACTGGGAACAGGAATTTGGAGAAAATTTGCCAGTAATCCTTACTGGATTTTAGATAAATGATACTTCTCAAGATTGTTAGTAGCAAAACTCTGGATGTCTTTAATTGTTTGAAATCTAACATGTAAGAAAACTGTAGTGTTTTCTTTTTTTCTTTTTTTCTTTTTCATTTCCTCTTCCCCTTTCTCTTCCTCTTCCTC
>VXBU01004836.1:148713-201030 GCA_013400315.1 Bombycilla garrulus
GAAACCTTATGGTTATGTATTATAACATGTTTCATATATTAGGTTTTTTCTGGAAGTCTTGTCTGTGTCCTCCTCATGTATTTACTTAAAGATCAAGGGGTTTTCTAAGAATTTGGGATAAAAGCACCATTCTTCCATTTTCAAACTTTTTACAAAGCAAATATTTTGACCACTTTTGAGATACTTTGACTTCTGGAGATCACGTGAAGTTCTTTCCTATCACACCAGAATTTTCTTGCTGTCTTGAGAGTGAGTGTTTCTTAATTGCCTTCACACAAGAATTTAGTGTCTTTATGAGTAGCCTGGGTCTGTGCATTTCAGCAATCCTTTTCACTTGGCTTAGGAGCAGCCTTAATTGCCTCAAAACAAAGGCTTCAATGAGCATCTCATAATTAGAAACTATCTTTCTGAAAGGCTTAGGGAGGTGTGGGGAAAGAAAATATCAAAACTTGTTCTTCTCCCAGGAGTCCATTTTATTCTCAAACTGCAGAAGTGAGGAGCAATGTCTATGTAAACTATCATGGATAAACATCTGTCTCATGCATGAATATTGCCATGCTGGTGTATGTGAAGAACAAATAAAATGTCCCCAAAGCTCTGAAGTGGTTATTTACAACACTCCTTTAACAATAAGTTAATCCTTAAGACAAGGATGTAGTGAATGTAGTGAACAGCTGGTGCTAATGGTATTTACTAAAGAAATTCAGAATAACATGGTCTGTCAAGAGCAATCTGATATATACACATCCACAGAGAGGGTTTCATTTATGTGTCAGGTTACAAGACAGACAACCATCCAGAGAGCAATGCTCACCTATCAGCCAGCTTAAAGATGTCAGTGAATAAAGTCTTTGTGGGGGAAATTTGAAAGGATGGCTGTGGAAGAGCCCTGGATTATTAAGGGCTTGGAACCTAAACACGTCTCATTAAATCAGGAGCTTTAATAAAGTAGACAACCATAATATGTGGAAAGCAGTCTGGCTCTCTGAGGTGCTATGAGCAGGGACTTGATGTGCTTTTCAGACCCAATGCTCTAAGCCAGACAGCTGAAAGGACCCCCCCTTCCAGGCATACAGGGGGGCCTGATCCCTATCCTCCTCTGCCCTCGTTGTGAGCCATGTTCCTGGCAGCCTGGTTAATGCAAGGCATCCCAAGAGTATCAGCAGGCACGGCTGAGCTTTCAGGTACCCCTGAGTACAGCATCATGGCCCTTTGCACTGAAAGAGTCTTTGCAAAGATGTGTTTCCATCCACATTGTTGTGTCATCTTTAGAAAAGCTGTTGCCTGGATTCTCCTTCACAAATCTGACTGAAGGAATTGCACTTGGGTAGCTCAGAGGAACCTGTTCTGGAAAATGCAGTCAGACTCTGATTAGTACATTTGAGTCTTCTTAGCAAGGTAGATGCTATTTTATTGTGTCCACACAATACCTTTTGGCTTCTTCACAGTGGTTATAACTCAAGGAAATTAGGGGTGTGCAGTCACCCCCCCACTTCTGTCAATCCCCATGTAGCACACGGACCAGGAAAAAAGATGGGTCCCTAATCATATGCTCTGGATTAGGTGCAACTGCTGCCTGAATAGGGCTGTGTGCTTTTACACAGTTGTGTCAGGGATATCCCCTCCCACCTGTTCTCATACGTGTCACGGGACAGGACTTCTGATAAGCTAGGATATAGACTGCCTTGTTCTTGCACAGAGGCTCCTTGCATCTTGTACAGGAGCCAGAGGAGCCAGAAATTGAAAATGCAATGGACTGGTTTTCTGTGCTGGGACATAAGAACAACAGATCAGTGCTAACAGAGGGCAGTACTGTGCTGGCCTACCCTCCATTTTTGTTTCCTGAAAAGATGCTACTTAAGAAGCCCCAACCCTGTACTGAATAAAATGTCTTGGGAACACAGAGTGGTTATTTCTTGCTGAAACCCATCTAGACAGTTTCACACTGGCACTAATGCTCTTGGTTCTTATAAATGAACCTCTGGGGAATGAGAAAAATGTTATCAGAGAACAAGCTTAGACTAATTTCTCATCTAGAGCCAAGACTGAGTGATTGAAAGGCTCATTTTCCAGTTTAGATATCTTCAATCCCTAGTGAGCAATTGTGGCTCTAAGTAAATCAAAAGGCATATTATTAATAGGTTAAGTAAAAGCAGAACTCTATAGCCTTTGATATAATATCTCAAATGATGTAATTTTGAAGAATTAAAAATTCTTTACTCTTTAGCTGACAGCAAAAACTTCTTTATCTGTCTTAATAGGAGACAATTAAAGCATCCGTCTTCTATTGCAGAAAATAACCTGCTCAGACAGAAGAAATGGAACCGTTTACAGGTTCTTTAATGGTGTTTAATGCTGAAACTGTGTAATAGGGCTGTGGCTGAAGCAGCTTTGCTGGGAAGGACCTGGGATCCTGGTGAACAGCCGGTTGACCATGAGGCTGCAATGCATCCTTGTGATAACAGGGTTAAGCAGCATCCTGGGCAGCAGAAGGGGGATCATTTCTAGCAGGTCAAAGGAGATGGTCCTTCTCCCTTATTTGGTGCTAGTGAGGAGGATCTGGAATGTTGGTTCCAGTTCTAGACTCCCCAGCATGAAGGAGACATGGATATACAAGTCAGTCTAGCTAAGGTCCACAGAGATAACAAAGGGCTTGGAGCATCTGACATATGAGGAGAGACTGAAAGATTTGGGACTGCTCAGTTGGGAGAAGAGGAGGCTTAGGGGGAATTTTATCAGTGGGTAGAAATACCTGATTTGGGGATTAAAGAAAACAGAGCTGAGCTCTTAGTGGTATTCACTGAGGGAATAAGAGACAATGAGCACAATTGAAATATAGGAGGTTCTGTCTGAACATACCAAAATATATTTTTATTGTAAGGGTGCTTAAACACTGGATCAAGTTCCCTGGAGAGGTTGTGGATTTTTGAAGAGATCCAAAACCAAATTTGGATGTGGCTCTGGGCCACCCCCTCTAGCTGAGCCTCATTAAGCTTGGGGAGTGCACAAGCAGATCCCAGGATGTCCCTTCAAAACTCAGTGGTTCTGTGACTCTGATTTCTTTTTTGTGTGTGTGCATGGAGATAGCTATCTAGGTCCAGGATCCAAATAAATATAATCAACTTTTATTATTAGCCCAAGAATAATATGAAAGAATATAGCAGCAAGTTTGTCATTGCAATCCCTTACTTGCACTTTTTTTTTTTTTTTTTCTTTTTTTTTTTTCTTTTAGTGTTGGTTATTCCTTTCCTTTAATTCTTGGGAATATATTCTTCAGTAAACTGTCTATTATGGCTTGGCTTGGCCAGGTTGTCAATGTAGTTTTAATGTAGTGGTTCACTGCTGTGAATTTCATGCTCTTGGAGGGAGGAAGAACATTTTAGGAAGGCAAAGTTCAGCAGAGTGACATTACTTTTATAAGTTCCATATCCTGAAGTCTCTTAGAGGATTTAGAAGGGTTTAGAGCCTAATACTGCAGCTTGGAGCATGCACTAGGGAGGAAGCAGTCAACTTAAAATAAATGGAGATGGAATAATGAGAGGCATTCCTTTTATGTTTGGTTTTCTCAGACCCTTCATGTCATAAGAAGCATATTAATACCATTTATAGAAGCTCTTATTATGAAAATAAATGTCACTTTTCTTTTTGATGTTTCTGTACCCTGTAACTTACAACACCTGTTAAGTGCTGTAGTAGGCCACAAGCTCAATCAAGAAATCCTTCAGTAGTTTGATTAACAACATTTTTTTTATCCTCCACTCTACTTTGTCTATAAATAATAAGGCCTGAAAATAAAGAACTTGCTAGATAACTTGTGACTATCGTGCACATTATCTACTAACTAGTGTAATTGGACATCCAGAGTTTAATGTCTTAAGTCATAGTACAGTCAGATGAGCATTTAAATTCCTTTAAAATGTGAAAATACTTGTTTTGCCTCTGAAACTCAGATTCAACAGATTAATTACAACCTGTAAGAACAATCAATCTGTTAAAAAGCCTTGCAATGTTTCTATTCCGTTGTTCATCTGCTCCTCTCAGCTCAGGTACCACAGAGTTTTCACCACACTGCTGCAATCAATATGTTGATGAGGATAAGTAAACAGTAGAGTGTAAAAATAATCTGCGGTCCCAGTCCTTGCAATGCTTTTAAGCTTATTGAAGTTCATTACAACAGTTTTTACCTTCAGGTGGCAGTACTTTTGGAGTGAATGGCAAATGTCTTGACTCAGTAATTTCAAAGAAAATGTTCAGTTAACACAGTAAATCCATGCAGGAATTCCATTCATTCCTGGCTCTATAAGGTGGATAAATTGAACTTTGGCTACTTCCAAGTTTGTTTCCCAAATGGGGAGAGAGACAGCAATGAAATGATCAACCTCCCTTTGCTTCTAAACTTGCAATAAAGTTTATTAAAAAACCAAAGATTATTATCAAGTGTCGCCCTGATTTTTGTAAGACTTTCTAAGCCTTCTGATATTTACATATTTGTGAAGAACTTTCTCATACACTTTCTATAAACAGCTCACTGTTTTTGCATTCCTTCATAGAGGAGGAGAAAAATTAATGGACTGTTTGTCTGTCCAGTGTCTTTGGAGAGATGGCACTGCCACCGTCCAATCCACTGTCACTTTTGGAAAAGTATAAATACTGGAATCAAAAAAATAAAGCCTCTTCTCCTCTCTTCTGATCACCTGAGCTGCGGTGTGTATCTGTGTTCTTTCGTGTCCTATAGCAACAATCAAGTCTGTGCAGTTAGTGATTTTTATAATATTTTCTAAGATCACATGTTCACGTCAACATGTTTTTAGAGGTTTTGGTCAGGTCACTCATATTGGCTCTATAAGGTTGTATTTCTTCTTAAGAAGATGATGAAATTGTTTTTCTTCACCAGAAGAGCAGCACTACAATGGGTCTTTCAAGACTTGCAGGTTGTTAATGATTCATCTCCAGAACAAAGGGTCCTTCAGACACATCATTACCTACGGTGGTGCGTCAGTCCAGGGCCTGACCAATCAAACTCCTTTATTTTCTGTCTTTTAGATCACAAGTTTCATTTACATAAAAACAGGTTAAGCATCAAGCTCTCTGTATATTTTTCATAAAACAAAGTAAATTGTGATCCCCAACTTTAATTTTCTATAACATAGGCCTTTTGGGAACCATCTGCTTTAAGTGTCCTTCATATCATAAGCATAATTCTTGCAAACACAAGTCTGAGGAAGCTGTTTTGCACATGCCCTTATTTAATGAAAGTATAATTACATGAATGACTTGCTTTCTCCAGAAATCATAATAACAATCAAGTCATGCTTGGTTCCTGGAAACTTCCTGGCTGTGAATTCACCTTATTAAATCCACCTTTTATTTTACTGTCTGGTAGATTGGGTTTGAGCCATGCTGGCCATATTAAAGACATTTTGCTGTAACTTACCGGCATGCTTGGTGCTGCAGCAGTGATTTTCATTAATTTGCTCTCTAAGCAACGATTATTATTTGTGGAGGAAAACAGGAGGCTGTGGTAAATTCACTGGTAAATTCACTGGGAAAGTCCTATTCCTTTCATGTGTATCAGTATTTTTCCAATAGAGAATGGGATCATTTTGGACATAAGAATTTCACTTGTTCTCAAACCATGTTCTTCCCCTCTCTCCTTGCACCTAGCATTCCATGAGTGACTGAGACACTGGGGATCTTTCACTTGCTTCCAAATCATTCCTCTGGGTCTCATCCAGCCTTTGTGAAATCAGTGATATTACCTGGATGTGAGCTGCGCCAGAATTTGTCCCAGCATGTGTAAAATGTTACAAAGCATTTTACAATCCTTTTCCCCAAGAAGTGCTACACTAAAATCAATTGGGTTGCCCTCTGTAACTATGTGAATTAT
Source organism: Bombycilla garrulus (assembly GCA_013400315.1). Classification (NCBI taxonomy): domain Eukaryota; kingdom Metazoa; phylum Chordata; class Aves; order Passeriformes; family Bombycillidae; genus Bombycilla; species Bombycilla garrulus. The sequence continues at coordinate 154,601 of VXBU01004836.1, forward strand.
TGACTGAAAACAACTGACAGCCACAGAAATCTAGGAACACCTATTGAAAATTCATCAGTCACTTCTGACCTTTCTTTCCCAGTACATGGACTGCAGCAAGACCTTGTGCAAGAATATAGTAGAAATATTATTTCTTAGCTCTCCTATTTGTTTCTGCTGACCTCTAATGTGGTCATCATTCTTGAATGAAGAACAGAAGATATTTGTAATAAATAGAAAGATACATCTTGTTGGGCATTCCGTGCAGGAAGTTTGGTTCATCATACAAAATTAGAGTTATTACAGCATCTTCACCCTCAGTGTTTAGGGGACCATGAAGTCCTGCTTTAGTGTCATTATTTAAGGAATAGAAGAGAAAAATTATTTCATGTCTTACTGTAAGGAAGAAAAAAAACAATACTGGTTAGTTTGTAAAGAAGGCCTTTCCTGATATTTCTATCTAAATGCAGATTTTCAGTTTTCATCTCTGTACAATCTGTGTAAGAAATCCCTCAAGACAAAGATGCTGAACTGAATGAATATTTAAATTGAAAAGTTTTTTCTCTAGAAGGAAGATAAATTTCTCAAGTAAGTTCTGCATCACTTCAGCAATGAGTTGAGTTTTCTTTATCTCTGTGTAGCACTGAAAATATGCAAAAGATGAAACAGGGAAAAAAAAGGGAAGACTAGGATTGTGTTTGAAATGTGATTCTTCATTCTTGCTCTGTCTACTGCAAGCACAAAAGCAGAGAACTCCTTCCAGCATTTGAATGAGACAGACTCATTCTCCCTGAGGTTAGTATTTCTCCCAGTTATGAGATAGCTAGTATTAGTAACTGTTTAAATTGCTTTCCATTTGTGTAAGGATTTGGAGAACAGTTTTACTTTTCTACGAGAGAAAAAAATTAAAGACACTTGTAGGGTGTAGGAAACTCAAGCAGGAAGAACAAGTTTCCAATGTAGTCGACACAGTGTTCAGGATGTCTGGAATTGTGCTTTATGATTGTGGTGAAGGGAGGCTTCCTCCAAGAAAAAAGCAAACCAAACCCATCAGCTAAGTAGAGAATTATTTTGTTTTATTGATTGGTGGGTTCACCCTGGCTGGCCACCAGCTGCCCACTAAAGTAATTCTCTCCCTTTCCTCCTCATCTGGAGAGGAGAGAGAAAATGAAATGAAGGGCTCATGGGTCAAGATAAGGACATGGAGAGATCACTCAGCATCAGTTAGTCAGTTACATCATTCAGTTACTGTCATGGGCAAAACAGACTTAGGGAAATTAGTTTTGTTTATTATCAATTAAATCAGATTAGAGTAATGAGAAATAAACCTAAATCTTAAAAACACCCACCACTAACCATTCCCTTGTTCCTGGGCTCAACTTCACTCTTAGTTTCTCTCCCACTTCCATCTGAGAGGCATAGGAGAACAGGGAATGGGGAATAGGACTGCAGTCACTTCATCACATGTTGTTGCCGCTCCTTTCTCCTCAGAGGCAGAACTCTTTACACCCTTCCTCTGCTCCAGCATGGGATCTGTCCCATGGCAGATGGTCCAGTAATTTATTCAATGTGAGTCCTTCCCACAAGCTGCAGTTCTTCACAAACTGCTCCATTGTGGGTCCCTTCTGCAAGGTACTGTCCTTCAAGGGCAGGCTGTTCCACTGTGGATTCCCTCTGGGGCCACAGATCCTACCAAAAACCTGCTTCACTGTGGGCTCCTCTCTCCATGCAGCCACAGATTCTGACAGGACCCTGTCCTGCACAGGCTGATCCAGCACAGGCTGATATGTGGTCACAACCTTCTTTGGGCATCCACCTGATTTAGTGCCAGCTCCTTTAGGGTCTGCAGGTGGACATCTGTTTCCCCACAGACCTCATGGGGTACAGGGGCACAGCTGCCTCACCATGGTATCCAACATGAGCTCCAGGGGAATATTTGCTCCAGCGCCTGGAGCACCTCCTNCCACAGATTCTGACAGGACCCTGTCCTGCACAGGCTGATCCAGCACAGGCTGATATGTGGTCACAACCTTCTTTGGGCATCCACCTGATTTAGTGCCAGCTTCTTTAGGGTCTGCAGGTGGACATCTGTTTCCCCATGGACCTCATGGGCTACAGGGGCACAGCTGCCTCACCATGGTATCCAACATGAGCTCCAGGGGAATATTTGCTCCAGCGCCTGGAGCACCTCCTCCCTCTCTTTCTTCACTGAACTTGGTGTCTGCAGAACTGTTTCTCCCACTCTTCTCTGGCTGAAATTTGTTTCTGGAAAGTAACTTTTCCCCCTTCTTAAATCTGTTATCCCAGAGGTACTACCACTGCTGCTGGTGGGCTCAGCCTTGGCCAGCAGTTGGTCAGTCTTGGAGCTGGCCGGCATTGGTTCTGTTGGACATGGGAGAAGGTTCTGGCAACTTCTCACAACAACCACCCCGTAGACCCCTTTTACCAGAACCCCACCATGCAAACCCAATACAAATGCAAAGATGTAAAAAGAGATTGATGGTATTCTGAGAAGGAATAACAATAGAAATGTTTCTATGTTTAGGATTTCCTGCAAAAGTGCTGTAAAATAATGGCAACTCCACAAGAAGAGCTGTTTGGTTGGCTTTTGTGCAGTGCCAAGGCCTGAGATCTGGACAGCGTCTCAGACAGATTTCATTGAAAAAATCAAGAGCACATCCACATCCTAGCAGAATAGTACCCTGGAGGCAGGGACTATTGTAAAGCAGGTATGGTTATGGGAAGATGAAAGTACCGCATAAGTTCTGCTTTGCTTGCAAAGACAGAATGTTTTTCTTGAAATAAAACAGCAAATTGCTGAAGGATTAAACAATTTATTGAGATGTGCAGTACCGAGATGCACAGATGGTGTAAAATGACAGCTGAAGTTATCACTCTTTTGTAGTGTTTACTACTCCAGTTCTTCCTCTCTGTATTTGAGAATGCAGAGAACACAAACAATGAATATTAAACGCTTAAGATGAGACACTAGGGTATTACTTCCACCAAGATTGATTTCCAAGATAAAACCAGATTGGTTTTTTTTTAAGTGAAGGTGAGGTGCTTAAAATTTTCTATGTGAAATCTGCAGGCTATTGTCCTAAAGGGTTCATAAGAATTTAGTACTCAGAATAATTTTTCCTTTTGTTAAAAGTACATCCAGTGTCAGTTAAACTAAAAGATCGACAGTTCCTCATAGTTCTGCAGTGTTTTCTTGTTTGCTGCCGATGTCTTTGCCTTGGATACTAGGCTGAGAAGTATGACAAAACTTTCTCCTTTCTATAACACCACTGCTTTTCTCAGTCCTACAGGTACTTGTTTATCAGGACTAAAAAAAGCTACAAAGCAGGAAGCGACAAAAATATTCCTTGAGACACAACAAGATGCCTTTAACTGTCTTTTAACATGTGGCATCACTGGTATCACTGATTATATGGGCACTTTCTCTGAGCAGAGTACAGTTTTACAAATTTGAAGATGCAATATCCTTACCATGGAAATACATATATATTTCTCTGGATGCAGGCATTTCTACCCTGTTATTTTTTCAATCAATTAGTCAAAGTAGCACGCCCTCAGAGCAAGTTGCTGATGACAGTATCCATTTAATTATTAAAAGAAAGTGAGAGTGAAAATCATGCATTGTTTAACTTGAAGAATTATGAGGTACTACCTTAAAAGAATTAATCTGGAAGTTCCTGGCTTACAGGTATCACATTAATACCTTAGGCTGAATCGTTTATTAAAGTACATACACATGAGTAAGAATACAATGCAGTCTGCAGCCCTGAACATTTGTCATCATGACTCAATGTTTACAGAGAAGCAGGACTAGAATGTCCATATACTTATGATGGGATTATATACCTAAAGCGTTTCAACATAAAATGAGCACTATTTGGCACAACTGTTTTGTGAAGATGTCCCTAGCTACTCTAAACCATACAGACTTTCCTCATCTTTATACCCTCACACAACACACTTGGTTAAATGAAAAAAAAATGAGCTCCAAACGTCTGAAAAGTGTCTCTTAAAGGATCTAAGCTGTGCCACTATTAGCTGTTTCCTGATCTATTTGTAACTGTTCAGCTAGGGTTTCTGTGAAGAGATAAAAGCAAATGGTTTAGAAGCCTAAAAAATGCAGTCTTTGGAAATCTTCTCTTCCTAATTAACGAATTTCCTGGGCTTTGTAACTTTCTCAGTATTTGACATTTTAGCACCTGCATGTGCACCAATTGTTCTAAATTTTGAACAACTTGAAATCAGCCTTTACGCTATCTGGTTGTGGATCCAGGTGAGTAAGTGCTCCTTCCCTGCAGGTCGTGTACTGGCAGCTTCCTTGTGTCCATCTCCTAGAGCAAGCCTTGCTGCAGTCACCATGGCAGCCTTGCTGTCCTGTAAAACAGCCTTCCTGTTACCTTTTTCACTCTGCCATGAGTTATGTCTGACCTGCAAGGATTCACAGTCATGCTTGCCTCCGTTCAGAGGCATGCCCTTGACCCACTCCCGTGCTCCCTGCTCCAAGATCCCTCCACTCGTGCTCGCTCCTTGCTTTCAATCAGCAAGTTCTGCCCAGAAGATGGCAACACATCGTGTCAGAGAGAAATAAGTGGAACAGGCACATTGTCCTGAGAATTTTTTCGAGTTGTTTACACTGCACTACTAAAGTTTATGTTTTACATTAGGAAATTCTCAGAATGATATTATCTCATGCTACTGGAAAGAATACACATAACCTCCATTGTAAAGGCATATTTTGATGTAGTCATGAATCATAGGAATTCTTAGCTACTACTTGGATGCCTAAAAGTCTAATAAAAAGATCATAGAAATTAGCTTTAAAAAGAGCACTGATCACTAGCACCATGCAATTTAAATACTGCTTTGTTCTTCCTGTGTTCTCTGTAGGTTCCCTATATCAATAACTTCCAGTGCTGTAACACCAGCACACAGCTGTCCTAAAATTAATGAATCTGCTTATTCCTGTGGGCCCAGGGTACAGAACCTGTCTTTTATTTTATGACAGAGCATTTAAACTTTACACCACCTCTGTAGCAAAACAAATCGTTTCTGCATGAGATTCCTTTACAAAATTGGATGTCATGCTGAAATATCAATAGAGCAGTACGTATGACCTTTGTCGCACATCATTTATTTCATGAAAAAACCCACCCAGCAGCAGATGGCATTTGGATATAAACAGATTTTGAAGTAAAGGGCTTTTGCTTAGTCTGATATACTTAATATATGTAAAGCAGTTTTCTTGAGGCAGCACAGTATGGTTCAGAATAACTTGATATTTCCGAAATTCCAAGTGATAAGCCTCAAATAGATCCCTTGTGAATAAGAGGCAGGGTCTTTGCAGAAACCTTGCAGATATCCTGAGCCACGTAATGAAAGGAAGGAAAGACAGCTGGAGGCATGAACAAGTGCTGGCTGGATCGTCCCAAAATGGGAAAAGGTGGAGATTTCTGACTTGTGACAGAGGAGCAATGTTCCTTCTGTGCTCGCAAATTTGAGCTTGTAGTATTAGTAGAGTGCCCTGACAGACAGTGGAGAGGATCAAGCTCCAACAAGATAAACTCCAGAAGCCTACAGAGCCTGAGCCAAAAGTCAGCACAGACATGTTTGGTGAGAATGGATGCAGGGAGAAAACATCAGCTTAAGCAGACCTGCTGTCACTGGAGGTTTGGTGCCTTCACAGAGAGATTTGCCATATTGCAGGGGCTGCTAAGACTTGTCCAGACCTTTATCTCGTGTTGCTCAACATGGGCTCCAATGACACTCTCCAGGATCATATGGAGCAAATTGAGAGAACTTAGAGTGAGCTCTGGGAGAAAAAATGACTCAACTGATTTCCTCCTTAATCCTTCACGTTGAGAGAAAGGCTCAAATGGGAGCAGATGTATCTTGCAAGTTAAACAGCTGGGAGCATTGTCAGGGTTTCATACACTTTCAGTGTCTTTGCTTTTATGACCATGATGTCTTGTTTTATTCAGAAAAGAAACACCAAACTAGTTGTTAGAGGCCTTTCAGTACCTGAATGGGGCTTACAAGAAAGCTGGAGAGGGAGTTTTTGCAAGGGCATGCAGTGACAGGACAGGGGGAACTCATCAAACATAAAGAGGGCAGAGTTATGTGAGCTATTGGGAAGATATTTTTTCTGTAAGGGTGGTGAGGCACTGGAACAAGTTGCCCAGAGAAGTTGGATGCCCTGTCCCTGGAAGTGTTCAAGGCCAGGTGAGATGGGGCTTTGAGCAACCTGGTCTGGTGGGAGGTGTCCCTGCCCATGGTGTCGCTGTCTGTGGGGTCGCCTAGCTTGAGACCACCCACAGACAGGACATTCCAGGTGGTCATTCGAGTTCTTGTTCTTCTTTCCTTTTTCCCAGCTCGAGCACCCAGGGAGATGCAGAAGCCATTTTCCGAGGTTTTCAAGATTGTTTACTCTTTCTTATCTAAGGAATATTCTCTCTAAGTTACATAGGCCTGTCTAGCAAGCTGGTCCAGGGCACACTGTCTGCCCAGAGGGCAGGTCTCATCATTTATAGCTCAATTTATGTAATATAATATTTACTGTTAATTTCCAATCTGTGACCCCTATATTACACTGTCCAGTTCTCTAACAAACCAATCCAGAAATGCCACCCTGACTCAAAGATGGATGACATGAAAAGAAGATGAAAAGACATACCACGTGTAAAAATCCTCGATCTTAACTCTTAAGCTTCTTATTATAACAGATTCACTTTTCTACTTTGTAACAATCTATTTTATACTCTACTTATCTTTTGTGACTTGTAATTCTTCCTGCAAATTTGATAATCCCTTCTTGGGAAGCCAGGGGAACACCCTGGACTCCAACACATGGCAGGTGGGTTGCAACTAGAAGATGTTTGAAGTCCTTTCCAACCCAAACCATTGTATGATTCTATGAAATTAAGAAATGAAAATGAAGGACAAGGTATTTAGCCATAGATCATTAGACAATAACCAGGGAAACACACCAGGATATCAGGTTAAGAACAGCCACATGTCAAAATTACCCCTTTGTTGACTGTTATGTTTGTATGAACTATCACAAGAAAAAGCAAACAAGCAATGGAATTACTCCAAAGCTGCCCAACAAAAAAACCATCTACCTCAAAACCACATCTCTGAACAGCATGCTCAAAGCTGCAAAATCTCCTCCAAATTGTCAAGAAAAGTCCTACATTCCTCTTTAAATGCAGAGACACTCAATGTTTTGATACTACTCTCAATGGCCCATGCCTTCATCACAGAGAAATATGTCATGAAGACATTTATTTTTTTCTAACTGGCTCACCATAGCTCAAATGGAAAGCTGCCATCAAATAGTTTTTGCAGAAGAATTATTTCTGTGTGTATTTTTTTTGCACTTCACATAATTTGGAAAACCTTTCTCAGAGCAAAAATGATCTTTCATAGGCACTTCATGGCTTTTGCCTGTTAATCTGCTCTAGGCCATATGGATTATTCGTAATGAAATAACCAATGTTACTGGAACAAAGAAAAAATAATTTACTATATTTCATACAGTATAGTATATAACATCACTTCCTGCAACAGTATCTACTTCAGAGCATTAGATAAAGTTTGACGTGTGTTTGAGAGTACTGTGCCTTGGGGAAGACTAACAAGACAGAGCTGCTAGTCATTCTCCAATGTGGTGATGTTAGTAAGTGTCAGCATTGTCCTATGTTAGAAATTACATTGTTCGTTAGAAATAACTGTAAGGAAAACAATGTCGATACCACTCAGGTTGATCAATTCTCCTCTAAAAGTGTCAGGAAAAGAAAATGTACTTTGCTAGTGGGAATTGCCATGCCCTCAGGATTAGTATGTGCAGCTCCATCTTTTGGCTCTTGCACTCCAAGATCACTACAATTACATCTGGATGGCAAAAGAAGGAAGACTTATACATGTTCATGGACTTAGGCACTTCCTCTTGTCAGGAATGGCAAGTTTTGTAAGCTATTTGAAAGGCACATGAAGTTAATGAAATAACTACCAGTTTTAATTAGCACTCCTGCAAGCTGTAATGCTCTCTTACCTGAAGCTGAGTGACATCAAAAGATATGAAATTCTTTCCTGCCTTTGATGTTTTCTCCTGCCTAGAACATTTCTCCTCTCATCCGTGCAATCCTTATGCCCATTTCATAAAGCAATTGAAGGACACTGATGAGAACAAATCCCTGGCAATGATGTACCTGAATTACTGCTAAGAACAATATTTGAATACAATAAATAATATTATCTGCATGGCTTTGGCTTGGTTAGTTCTCAGATGAACTGTCACAGTGACAACACATTTTCAACATACTTGCATTCAAAATGGCATGCAAGAGTTTATTAACCCATCATCTTACTTCCTTTATGGTCTTATGAAGTTCAAGTCTTTCCTCATCCATTCGGTACAAAATACTAATGAATTTATGATTCCTGGATAAATGCAGGTTTTTCTCAATAAAGCCTAAAAAACGTTTGAGATTATTCATTATCCAAAATTGTATGTTAGTTTGCTATCTTCATGAATGTGTATTGCATAAAAATATAGCATATATTTCACTTATGCAAAATCTCTGAAATTTGAAATATTTGAAAATATTTGAAAAAATATTACCTATGGCTTTACGTTGTTCCCAAATTACTGAATAAAGTACAATTAATTCAGGTTCAGATGGGTTAATTATCTAACAACGCACTTCTATGCAGACAGGCTGCAATGCTTTGTTTCTTGAGAATTGCTTGCATTCAAGACAATTTAAAATATTACTTTAATGATAAATGAAAGTATTTTTGTGTCCAATTATTAACAATCTCCTTTATTATCTAATAGATACCTTAAAGCAATTATCTTGAAACTCAGTGGGCTTGACCTTGCTTTCAATGAAATCAATGGTAAATCTCTCACAGAGTTCAGTGGAGTATGACTAACCTTGCTATGTAATGAGCTATTATTAATGCCTGATTTTGCTACCATAATTATGTCCTGACACTAAGCATATAGTTTCATATTAAACAAATAAAAAAAAAGAATAAGAAGAAGGAAAAAACCCAAAACATCAAAAGGACTCTGTAAATATAAAAACAAAACCAGAAATTTTAGCTTTCCTGTAAGTATTTTTCCTGGAATATTAATATTAATATTTATATGGCATTTTTAATAAGGTAGAACACACAGGTTACCAAACAGGTAATAGGATTAATTAGTTTCTGTGGATGATCTATATTCATGCAAACCCTTTAATGAACTCCACGAGTTATGAAAACTACACCACAAGGGACAAGAAGACTTAATAACTTGGCATAAGTTATTAAGGTATTTTCCCCATGAAGAGAATTAATTCACAGTCTCGCTTGAAACTTATGCATTCTATTGATACCATTTACATTTGTATTTAAGTTGTTAATTCTTATCTTTACGGTTATCTGCAGCTGGTTGAAGAAGAGAATAATAAATAGTGAATTTAATTGAAACTTGGAATTTAAATGTGGGTTTACTCAGAGCTTTGTTTCTTAATATCTGCAATTTCAAACTACAGAACAACATAGAACCACAATATTCACACATAAAAGAATAACTCAGAGCACAGGGAGCTAATACAAGTTGTACACAGCCTTTGCATGGGTGGACCTATTGTTCTTGGAAATCCTCAAGTTCTTTGTTATACTTATTTATTAAAAAGTGCTATGGGTCAATCTAACTAAGTTACAAACACCTTGTTTTATAAATGGTCCTTGGGGAATTTAGACATCTCAGCCAGAAAGTTGAGTACTCTTCTAAAAATTTCAGAGTGTCAAAAATGTCTGTGGTGCAATATCTGGATGGATACCATATATTATTTCCCCTTAGGTTTAGTGAAAGTGTTTTAATGTTTTATGTTTTAATGTTTTAATGTTTAATGTTTTAATTTCACCTTTATTTCAAAACATGAGTGGAAAGAGTTACAGTAATTTACATAAAAATAAATAAATAAATTTAAAAGCTCCCTTAAATACTAATTTACACAAATTTAGTGTGATGAAGAAGACACATTCTCAATGCATAGTTTAGGAAGTTCATGGCTTTGAATTCCGTGATGGCTGACAAGATAATGGATTTTTAACTGGTGTGCTCTGCTGTGCCTCAGAAGCACTATGGAGCCTCCTCTCCCCTGATACCACCAGTGTGGGTCAGCCTCACCTGATTACTGCCTTTCTTTTTGCTAAATCTTGTACATTGGTTGCTTTTCAGGATTTACCTGTATTGTAAAAATTCAGTGTAGATTAGAAGCAGACTATTCTATTTGTGGAGAGCAAAATCTGACTTCACCTTTCTTGTAAGACCCTGTTAGACCCTGGAAGGCTGCAAAAAAGTTTCCATGGAGATATCTCATCTGGGCTGAACAACTCCAACTCTCTCAGTCTTTCCTTATAAAAGGGATGTTCTATCCCTCTAAGTATCTTCATGGCCCTCCTCTGGACCCACTCCAAAAGGCCCATGTTTTTCCTGTGCTGAAAATAGCTTCTTTGACCAGAGTCCTATTGCTTTCACTCTGACTATTGATTAAATATTAAAAAACCCAAACTTTAAATACTAGAATGCTGAAGCCAAACGTTAGATGTAAAACTGTGGTATTTTCTATGTGCTGTTGTCAGGTGAGTAACAGAAAAGCAACTTTATGATATATTGCACTAATTCAACTCCCTGATGATGGGTTGGAGCAACACGTAATCCAAAAAGAGTAATTTTGAAGATCAGTTGTCTCTTTCTTCCATCAAGAGATGGAAGAGGCTGGAAATAAAGGATCCAAGGTAGTCAATAAATAGAAATTATAAAACTTCATGGAATTTTTCAAGAGTATTTGGTCAGACCATTAGATGGAATAAAGAAACTATAAACAAATGAACTGGTAAATTGTTCATCAGCCATTAACATTCTTCAATGAGATGGTGTGTGAAAGTCTAGGCTTCATTTATTTTCATCCTTGTTTCTTTAGAGACTTCAACAAATGTGAAAAGACGTGATCCCAAGACTAATCGACTGGATGTGCACTGAAATATCTTGCTTTGCCCACTTCAACACATTCCTCTTTATGTCACCAGAGAAAATAAACAGCAGCCATTACTTTGCTGTTTCTTTTCCCTTGTTTTCCTGCCAATATTTTTGTAGGCACTGCAGCTGTTGGTTTAGAGCCCTTGCTTTGTCAATGGCTGGCACCACAATAACTGGACTAATAACTTCTCCACACTTAGTTTCCTGGTTTTAGTAAATCCCAGAATCACAGAATGGGTAAAGTTAGAAGGCACCACAGTGGGTCATCTGACCCAACCTCCCTACTCAGTTAGGGTCATCTTAGAAAACATTGCACATGATTGTGTCTAAATGGTTCTTTCCCATTGTAGGGGATGAAAATATTTCTGTCCTCTGTCAGGCTGTAGCTTCAAGAGTTGCATATATTGACTTACAAAAGTAGTAAATGTTTAGACTAATTTTTACAATAAGATATTTCTGTTCATCAAGGTCTAGAGGCACTTTCAAAATGAGGAGCTGTAAAGAGCACTCTGTTTAGCATTGTATGCAATAGGAATTGAAGAGAGAACATATTTTTTACTGTTCAAAGAACACAAGCAGAAGATGAATGATGCTGAAATAATACTAGCACCATCTTAGCATGCTGGTTTGTTGAATAAAGGTTATTCAATAGGTGTATGTTTGAACCTGGAAGTAATTGTCAAAACAATCTCTTATTCAATCCACTGTACCACTCAATCATTTTTATGTGTTAGACATAATGCACAAAAGCAGGGAACTCAATTCCAAGTTGGCCTACCCTCTCTACTGTACCCAAAGCTTTCTTCCCACACCTAATGGAGTGGATTTGGAAGCATGGTAATGCTTATGTCTTTGTAAGTCGGTGTCTGTAGGTAGGTGGTAAGAGCTGGTTTAGGTGGGTTTCTGGTGCCAACAAAACAAGCATAAAAACTGCCACGTGAAAAACTTCTGAAAACCTCTGGTATGGTGGCTCAGTTAAGTACTTCCCATACTCCTTTCATGTCCTAGTCACAACAGGTTGTTGCTAAATTAATAGATCCCGAACTGCTGAAAAGAAGTTACATTAGTCTACCAGAAAAAGTTTATGGAAAAGTCAGTCTATCTCCAAGTCTTTACAGAATTTCTCTGAGCACAGAGCAAATAGTATGTTTTCTACTCCAATTCTGTGTGTGAAAAGAAAAAGGGGATCTTTTTCCATATCCTTGCTTCTCATCCCTTTTCTTCTCTTGCAGCAGCACACACAGGCTGTCTCCTGGACACCAGCAAATGCACAGCTGAAAGCTCTCTGGCAGCTTGGCTATACCCAGGATTAAACAAAACATATATTTTTGAAGAAAGAAGATTTCTAGGGGCCTAGGCAGAATATAGACGCCGGAAGCAAACTGAATAAAGCTTAGATATGAATTTGGTTCTGGACATATATAACCGCTCTATCAGTAAACCTGGGAATAGCAATCAATGTCTCAAATTCTCTGCTTTCAACCAGGTGCCCATAATTCCAAGGCTACAACAGCCATACCCTTCAGGCAGCCTCTTCTTGTACATCACCATCAGGTCAATATTGCTTTCAACACACTGGCATATATTCAATAGGAAAAACCAGGAATTCCCTAATGACTTAGCCATGGTGGCGGGCGTGTATTTCTGGAGAGATATATTTGAACTTCTGCAGGTTGAGAGAAGCTACAGACTGTAAATACCTGAGCCTTCACTAAAAATGTACAATATTAAATGTAACTATTGCTCTTTTAGAGAAAGAAAACCCAGTTTTCAGTCATCTGAAAAATTAATGCTAAGTGGTCTTCCGTCCTGGGTGAAAAATTCATGTTGCCTGCCCTCTTTCCTTCCCTGTAGGAAAGGGAGAGTTTGTGCTTAACAGCTTTAACAGATCCCTTCACGCCTTGCTGGTGTCTTGAAATGACTGAGAGCCCCCCACAGGGTGCCTGTGAGGGTGTTGTCCTTTACATGATGTCTGCTTCACCTCTCAAAGCAGTCCTACTTTGGACATGAGGTCTGTAGTGAAGAAGTGAGATTTAGTTGTAGGACCAGTGTAGCTGTAGCACCTTGCTCCCAGCTTAGCTCAACTTGTAGCCACTTTTAGGCACAAAATCATCAGCAGCTTTCAGGCTCACAGAGACAATTTCCACCTGTCCTCACTCCTCTTGAGGACCACAATATCTCACCACAACAAGAGAGGAGGGAACACTTGGAGCTTAGGTCTTGGAACAAAGGCCGACAGAAAAGGACTGACCCCAAAGATGCTAAATTGTAGAGAGCAGGAGTGCAGATTGCCAGTTTTGGACTCTTCTTGGAAGAAGAGGGGAAATCAACCAGGCTGATGCTTCATCACTTTCTGAGACTTTTCAGCATGTTACTCTTCATGACTCTTGGGGATACTCCAGGAGTATTGTTGATAGTTACTGCGCTGAATGAGCTGCACTTTATTGACACGCATTCCTTGTTGTTGCTTTCCCAGTTAATGAAATATTCAGAGACTGCAAGAGGCATGGTCCACTTCAGAGAAGAAAGGTAGAGGTGGTTGAACTGCTAGAGATAGAAAATTGCCTGAGTAGTTTTTGAAAATGTTAGGTCGTGTGTGTCAATGCTTGTGAAACTTCCTATTCAAACTACAAAAATCTCTGAGAAGTATGGAGATGGCATTAATGAACTCTGCCAACCCTTTGAACATTTTAAGGAAGGGATAACAAGATTTTAGTGCTTCCATTTCTTTGGCAAAGTGTATGCAAGATGCAAACTATTGTTATAAATTATCTCTGGTATGAAAGGACCCGACATACCTTGTAGGTTTCTAGGTCAGTGGTGTATAAACATCTATTTAACTCCTAAAGAGCCAAATAAGCAACATCTTTAAAGTAATGATGACCTAATAAGTTGATAGCAGTGGCAAAATGAGCATGTAACTTCGCTAGTTTGCAAATTCCTAAATACTACTCAATAATTCTGCTCCAAGGTACATGCCCCTCACCAATAACGTTGTCTATAAAAAGCAACATGGTGTAAATTGTATCCCTCTCACGGTGTTGGCTGCTTAATTGCCTGTATCCATCGTGACAAGTGCTGCCCTGTCAGCATGCTAAGTAATTGAAAATTGTTTCGTGGTGGGAGATCAATACAACTTTAACAAGAAGCAAATATGATGGAATAATGAAAGCAAGAAAATTTAGCAATTGTGATTATCTCCTGAAGACGCACAGGCATTGACTGGTGTTTCAGGGGTTCAACCAATGGGTTTTCAAATATTCATATTTTGAAAATACTATTTCTTCTGGCAGCACCAGATTGGAGAGATAAGTGAAGCTCTTGAATTTTTACTTGAAAACCATTGTCTATTTTTAATTAAAATAGCTAATGGTCTGGATTGATTCCTTCAATGTGCTATCCTAGATAAATCATTTGTACTTATCCTTAGTTATTTATGTTTATTTTAGGGCTTTTCTAAATGCTTTCACAGAGAATATGTGGTAAGGCAAGATCAGCAGAAGTATAGTAAATTACTTAGCTTCTCAATATTTTAAATGTACACTCAGATACACAGAGATGAGTGAGCCTTTCAGTATTTTTACTTAGAAAGCAGTGAAGGCACTACTGTTCCACCACCATCAGCTGACACACTTCTTCTCAGAAGTCAGACTTGCATAAGAAAATGTAAATTCAAAATTAAGCTCTCAAGGTAAATTTATGCCACTATGTCCCCTACGGTTTTGAACTTTATTACAGATTCACCATATTATGAGTTTAAAGTATCATTAAAAATTGATTTTATATATATCTATCTAATTTTCCAAGGATTTGCACTATCATCTTATAACTTAGAAACATTGTAACCCTGTGTGATGAACTCAGTTGCAGCCAGCAACTACATTTCTTGGTGAGTTAAGGCTGAGGATTTAAAATGCATTCTGCCCCTCTGGAATTAAAAAGAGGTACTGAAAAACATATGCAGGGTATGAATTTCATGAAGGTATGATTGCAAACCAGAGCTCATTTCTGTCACTTTTATGTTACATGCAGATTTTTTGTCTTATTTAATTCCAAGATACTTAAAAGTCATGTAAATTGTATTATAGCAAATACATTTACAGAAAATGTAAAAGCAAGCCCTTCCAAAATTTACCATAAATATTGTTTTCAAAAAGGTTTTTTATATTGGTTTAACCATCCTGTGGAAGTCTTTCTGTTTAGTTTTTTTTACTTCGAGAACACTCAAACCAGTTGATATATGATCATTTTCACAGAGATAATTAAAATAATTTGGCTTGCTAAAGTCAACACAACATATCAGATCAAATTCAATATGTGATTATTTAAAACAGTCCACGGAAAAAAGTCAGATATATAGCTCATTTTTTTTCTCCATAGCAATAATTAAATAGTATCTATTTCTTCCTAATTCAATAGGAAAGACCAGCCTCTTCATTTAAATTTCTAGTTCTTAAAGTTATTGGTTTGTACAAAATCTGTGTTTCTCTTAGGTCAAAACAAGCCACCCATCTTTCCAACAGCAAAAACAACATATTTACAAAGACCTGAAAGGATTTATTCTGGCTGATTTATTTTTTTTTAAATTGTCTTCCTGAAGACACACTGGAAAACAAAATTAGGAAAGTTAGCATAAATAGACTTGAAAAACAATTGGTCTATGACTACTCCTATCTATCTCAGATTAAACCAATAAAATCAGAGCAGAGATAAATTTTCCATGTCTGCCTTTGTCTAGGGCAGATATCACAGAACCTACTCCTGCCTTTATCTGTGTCTAAAACATCTCTAGACTATCTGCTATTTCCCAGTCCAAAAAAGAACTACAGAGACCCAAGAGACTGTAAATAATTGATTCTTATGGGCAAAACTACAGTATTATGGTGATCATTTAGAGCAATTGTAGAAATGTGGCAGCTCCTCTCCATTAGTCAGGGAGCCATGCTTCCATATTTCACAGAGAGTAACAGGGCAGAACTATGTAGTATAAAGGAAGAAAAAGCCTGTTCTTATATGTCTTCAGTTCATTCTAGCAGATAACTTTGTAAAGTTTGAGATCTTTACTTGGAGGCTATAGCTACAGTGAAGAAACAAGGAGGAAATAGAGTGGAAAGGGAGGGAAGAAGAAAGAATATGGGCCTGGACATATGCATCCACCATAAGGGTGTAGTTGTAAAATCAATATGAAGCAGCAGCAGTTGGCTTCTTGGGAGACTGTTAGATTGTACTGCTCACCATTATTATAAAGTCAGATTTTTGTAGTATGCTGTAGTGGTTTGACCTTGGCTGGGTGCTAGGTGCCCACCAAGCCTCTCTATCTTTCCCCTTCCTAGTGGGAGAGGGGAGAGAATAACGTGGGAAACAACCACTAGGTTGAGATAAGACAGATTACTAAAGTGGAAAAAACAAGTGAAAATTTGCCCATGCATAAACAAAGGGGAAAAAAAAATCTCTACTTCCCAGGATCTGTATTCAAAAAGAGGTTAGAAACTGCAAGGCTAGGGGACATTTTGCACTTCTTTAAATGCTATAATACTCGTTGTGGCTCCCTCTACTGCAAATCTATACCCTGAACAGCTATGCGCACTCAGTATTACACCAAAGTTTAGGAAAAGGTTTCCATTTCAAATCTGTATCATGTGGCTAATTTTTAAGCAAGAAGGAAGGAGAACATACAAATAATGATCTACAAAATCATATGAGGTGAGCTGCATCTCATTTCATGCCTAGTTTTGTTGAATGAAATATTTAATTACTACTTCAAGGACCTCTGAGGAACTGATAAAACTGAAGTGTGTTTTGCTTAATGTTCATTAAATCTAATCAACATGAGCTCATGTTCTTCTAACTGCAAAGAGGTTAAAATTAAAAATTAAAATTCTAATTAAAATTAAAAATTAAAAATCTAATTAAAATAGAAACCTTGTAATTAATTTGTTGTTTTTTTTTTTTTTAAGTGAAGTATCATTTGGATTAGTTTGATGACCTGTTGTCGTATTTTGAACTGAAACATTGACCAAAAATATATGGCATAGTTAATTTCATTTCTGTCACTTAGCATTTATTTATTGATATTTTTTCTCCTGCTATTTCTAAATCATTATGAGAATAAAATATTTTGGCATTAGTCTTACTCTATCACACTTTGAAGTGTTCAGTCAAGCAGTCCGATACAGCATTTTAGAAAAATAGAACTAAATATTTCTCCAATTTAAACAATCAGAAGTGATAAGCATGACTATTTCTTATCCATTAAAAATCACTTAATGTCATTGACTTTACACTTTGCTGAGTACAAATTTTCTGGATAAACATCAGGCGGTGTTCTTTCTCTGTCCTTTCTTTCCATTTACCAGGTTTTATCTGACCATTTTTTTGTCTCAGTTTCAGCTATCTGAAAAGGGATTCTTTTTCAATGCAGAAGACTGATACACATTATAGGAAGAGTTGTTAAAAAGTTAGATGATAGAAGCTGGAAGTTTTCAGTAAAGGTCTAAAAGGATTTCTAATGGTGACTGAATAAGAAGGGATGCCTTGAGCCTTCTCCTGCAGAGTAATTAATTATTTGGGAAGTATTTAATGAAATATCTTTTACTCAGTTTCACCGT
This sequence comes from Bombycilla garrulus, assembly GCA_013400315.1. Lineage (NCBI taxonomy): Eukaryota > Metazoa > Chordata > Aves > Passeriformes > Bombycillidae > Bombycilla > Bombycilla garrulus. The sequence continues at coordinate 172,244 of VXBU01004836.1, forward strand.
AGCTTGAATTATAAAGCTTTGAAACATGAATTCAATTTTCTGGACTGTACCTATATGAAAGAATGATCACATTTTAGAAGCTGTAGCAATAATAAACATGAATGCAGTGTACAAGATATAAATCACGATGACTAACACCCTGTGTAACTAGATCTATTGCACACAGGAATGTGCAGAAAGCAAGCTACTGCTGAACTTCCCCAGTGTATAGAACAGATCTTTAGGCATGGCCATCATAGGCTTGCAATTGACACTTGATTTTAGCCATAACATTAAAATACAATTTTTCTTGTTGCTTTGAAGAAGCTTTCCTAGGTGAAAAAAATGTAATAATTTATTCTTACAACTCAACCATTGTTTTTCTTATCCTTAACCAAAACTTTTCTCTGTGTTATCTCCCTTCCAAAAACATTAGTTTCTCTATGAATTGCACTTTTTCCTGGTTGCTTATCTGGCATTAAGTAGTATCCAGCAAGCCACACCAATCAAGTTAAAATGTGAGCAAGCATCCCATGACTGGATTTAAAAGCTATAGATATTATATAACAAACCCAGGGCTGACAAGAATGGAAAAAATTTATGAAAAACTCCAAGCTTTTCTTCTAGCACACTGTTCAGCAGAGATCAAATGCAGTTTGAGAAAGCTGGAAAGAAGCATTGCAAGAGGTTTTCCAGTCCTTCCAGGACCTTTCTTTCACTGCTTTTGTCTGAAAAGTACAATAAAATTCATGATGGTTTGCTGAGAAGTTAATTGCGGTTTTCTCTTCTATAAAGACCTTCAGCCAAAAAGCCTCTGTAAAGTACTCCACTAATTAGGGATTCAGGAACTTTCATCAAGATCTATTGAATTTTCCCAAGTAAAGCATCCTGTATGTGCACTAAATCCATAAGCCTCATGAGATGTAATTTGGCAACCCTTCAGAAGTTCATTTGAGATTTTCAAATATGTGCGACATATTCCTCATGGTGATTGCTATCTTTATATCTACCTAGAGTTTTAACAGCTGGTATGAAAAACTAGTTTCAAAACATGTACCATTAATTACAATGTATTGACACATAAACAGGTAGAAGAAGGAGCTAGGTGAACTTTCTTAGGTAGCAAATGAAAAAAAAAAAGATCCTAATCATCTCACATTTCATATTTATTCATGCATTAAAAAATTACAGGTCTAGATCAGATGAAATCTCATTCTACTCTGTTGTTCCACGAGCTTTTCATTTGCACTTGAAGACTGCTTTCCCCTCAGCTTTCAATGGTTACTGTGGTCATTAAGATGATATTCAGGGAAGGTCTTACAAACTCCAGAAACACACATAAGCACTTGATCCCCATAAACACATAAATATCTAATTCACTGTCATAGTAAAACAACAGGCAAAGGTGCAGCTGTCGCAATTACTTCCACATTGTTTCCAAGCCTTTTTCAGTGGTGATAGGAAAAGTAATGAAATCTATAACTGAAATTGTTTCTCTAAACAAGTCTAAGATTTTTTCAGCTTTTCACAACTTCCTGATAGATGTTATTGCTGAATTAGGTATTGTTACTTAATTTCAGAGTAAAACATTCTAGTGTAACATGGTTTCCAGCACTACCCCTTCCAAGTCTTTTGCAAGTATTTATTTTTAAACACAAGGTAAAGGCTGTTCCTTCTGAAAAAAAGTAGACATAGAAGCCAGTGGGCAAATGGACAAGACACACTAGCAGTACAAAAGAGAGATAATAAAAGTACATGAATTACAATACATTAAATAATAATGTTACTTGAAAGGTCATTTGAGCAGAGAGACCTGTTGCCAAATATGTGTTCATAGTTGTGGCCATGTGCCAGATGAATCTGGCAAATTTATTTTGAAAAACCTTGGTGAGCCCATCTAAAAGCATTAGATTTTTACCTTGCAGTCTGATCCAGCTCCCATAACATGGCAGTTACATTCAGGAGATTAACTGATCCCTTAGACTCTACTGGGACACAACATAATCCTAAAGTTGATGGTGTTTTAAGAGAACTGTAGCATGCCCCAGAGTAAGGCAGTACAATGTCATTTAAGAGTTATTCAAAACCACTTACACTCTTAGCTCTGACTATGATTTACGTCTTTGTAGCTCAGTCAAACAAAACTAAGCTTCTTAATCAGAATAGAAAAGTACAATTCAACTCTACAAATTTCAGAAAGATAACCTAGACTAATACATTGGGCTTCTTCAGAGGAAAAGCTAATTGTGGTGAATTGATGCTGGCTGAATGTCAGACATTCATCAAAACCACTCTCTCACTCTCCTCTGCAGCTGGACAGGAGAGAGAAAATATAGTGAAGGGTTAATGGATTGAGACAAGGACTTGGAGAGATCACTCATCAAGTACTGTCACAGGCATAACAGGCTCAACATGAGAGATATTAATTGAGTATAGAGCTAAAAATATCAGAGTAGGATAATAAGTAAAATAAAACCTTCAATACACCTTCCCTCCCCCCCTCCCTCTTTCCCACCTCTGCCTTCTCCCCCAGCAGCACAGGAAGACAAGGAATGGGAGTTAAGGTCAGTTCATCACAGGTTGTTTCTCTTGCTGCTTGGGGAAAGGAGTCCTTCCCCTGCTCCACCATGGGGTCCCTCCCAAGGGAGACAGTTCTCCATGAACCTCCCCAGAGTGAGTCCCTCTCATGAACAGCAGTCCTCTCCAAACTGCTGCAATGTGGGTCACTCTTCCACAGGCTGCAGTCCTTCAAGAACAGGCTGCTCCCATGGGTGTTCCCTTCCCCACGGGCCTCCCCTGGGGTCACAGCCCCCTCTCAGGCGTCCATGTGCTCTGGTGTGGGTCTCTTCCCCAGGCTGCAGGTGGATCTCTGCACCCCCATGTCCCTCCCTGGGCTGTAGGGGCACAACTCCCTCCCCATGGGCTGCACCACGGCCTGCAGGGGAATCCCAGCTTCTGCCCCTCCTTCTCCACTTGGTACCTGCAGGGCTGTTCCTCTGATGTTCTCAGCTTGTTCTTCTCTGGCTGCAATTACAACTGGGCAATAACTTTAACTTTTCTTCTTCAATATGTTGTTGAGGTATTAATTACCACCATTTCTAATTGTCAAGCCTTGACCAGTGGCAGGCCCATTGTTTGAGCCACCAGCAATTGGCTCTGCCTGACACAGAGGCAATGCAGATTCTCACAGAAGCCACTCCTGTACTCCCCCACTACCAAAGCTTGGACATATTAACTGAATATACTAATGCAGAGAAGAAAGTGCATTTTTCAGTCCCTCTCTTAAAAATCAATCACGTACTTTTAATTCCATTTTGCTCAGATTCATTTCTTCAAATTCACCAGTCTGTCTGTGAATGTCAAAGGCAGTGAAAAATTTTCCACGCCTCACTTAACAAGGGTCTCTTTGATGGAAAAATGTAAAGGTGTGTTAGATTTTGAGTGAAGGGAATTCAGAAGCTGATATGAAGACATAAAACAGAATTCCCCTCCAAAAGATCAAGCACACATCATTTGGCTTGATGTGAGAAACACTCTCTGAAGTTCTATAGCCTCTGCTCTGCCATAACTCACACCAGATGATCATGAGAGTCCCTTTTATTCCCAAACAAGTATGGATTTATTGTCACTATAATAAGTCCTCTTCACACTACTTAGGCAGTGTAAAGTGCCTTTTAAGTGTGCATAAATTAAATTTACTCTCACTTAAAGAACACTTTATTCTGCCACAACTGTGTTAAAGACCTGTGATTTATGTTAAAATCAGCCCTTAAGTATTCTGGTTCTAGGTTCATAGATTTAAGATCCAGGAGGTACAGATAATGTTCCCAGTCTCACGTCCCACACAATGCGGACTGTAGAATTTAATTAAAATAATTTCTCATTCAGATTTGATTGGGTGAATCATTTATACTTCAAAGACACATCTCAAGCTGAGACTTATTGAGACCAAGTGAGTTCATCATAGTTCCCATGGAGCTGTTGCAGCAACAGCCTGCCTAGAAACTTGAACCTTAATTTCCAGCTGAATTTATCTAGTGTCCACTCATAAGCATTATACATTGTCTGCTAAATGAAAGACCTCTTTACCACCAAAAACCCCTCTGTAACCTCTCTGCACAGATAACTGTCAAATCCCTTCCTAACTGCCTCTTTGATAAATGGATTGTGCAGATTTAAAGTCTAACATATAGTTCAGGATTTAAAGGCCTTAAAAATTTTCTTTTAACAATTCTTGATTTTTAACATCTTAATAAGGCAATCACAACAGATATAACTGCCCACAATAATATTAGTATCGTCAACATAATGTTGCCTTCCTCTTCCTGAACCTAATTCGCCCAACTTTTGTATTCCAGCACAGCTGTAATCAATATCTAAGAAAAATTCAAACCTTAATGGATAGAAATGTGAAAAAAAAATTGCAATATTCAATTCAATGGGTTCAAAGCACCCTGCTCTTTATTGTAATACCCATGCCAAGAATAGAAAAGATCATCCTGCACAAAGTATTACAAGTGCTTAATTTTACTTCAGAAGACTCATCTGGTGCTCTTCCAAGAGAAGATTAAGTAGGCACTCTTTATTTTTCTTTATTTTTTTATTTATATTTTGAGTGATACAATTATTACCCCATTTATAGAATTGCTGTCATAGAATCATCAAAAGGCAATCTATAACATATTGAGCACAGACAAAATGCTTAGTAAGGATGTGTGGTTCTATGTTCTGGGCAAGCGATTGGTTTTGACACCTCAGATCACATTACAGAAATGTTGGAAAAATTATTCTGCTCTGCACCACTGGGAGTGTTAGAAAAGTCCTTGAAGAATTCATTTTTACTTAGTCTAAGTGAAAAAGACAAGGTGGTACCAGGTAGGGCAAATGAAACAGCCAAGGTGAAAGAAACAATTAAGCAAGTAAAATTTCTTAAATCCCTCAGCAAGGCAGCAAAATTCTGCTGACACAGCTGGTTTTTAAAATAAGTTTGTTCTCTGTTTCCATGTCCTGCACATATCTGCAAGAACAATACCAGTATCACTTATCTGCAGTCTGTGCTGGAGACGTCAGCCCCTCCAACACATCAATGAAAGAAGAAATTCGATGAAGTACATCTTACAAAGACCAACTGCAGTATTGCAGCATAAATCTACATGTTTTTACTGGAGTGCTGGTGGCAAATCAGGCAGTAACGATCCTCAATTATAAAATGTTTTTGGGAAACACTGATTTCACATTGTTCATCGCCATCTGTCAAAGTTGCAGTGGATATCATCAAAAGCAGCTGCTGTCTTTTCCATTTCAGGCTTAAAGTATAATAAGAAGTCTAAAGCTGTGCATTGTCTTGGCACTGAAAATGAAGAATTTAACTTGTGTGTTTGATACTTAAGTTTTCCAGCCATTCCATACACAGTGTTAAAGCACAAGTGCTGTCTTCTCAAAGTTATACCACCAATGAAAATTTATGATTACATACAGAGAGGCTGAGAAAAAAGAGAACATTTTCAAATGAAAACATATGCCTTTATTTGCTGACACACTCTGATGATTTGAAATATTCTGAGTGTTGGTAATAAGCTTGCTGAATTGTTCCTTACTGCCATTTAACGCTATAAAGCACCATCTAGATAAGATTATATTCCTTCTACCTCTTGGTCCTCATTTTCATTACACCATCAATGTTTGAAGGAACGCTTTATATTCCTTTAGAAATGTCTTTGCAGTCAGGAGTAATTGTATTTTATAGTTCTGATAGGAGAATTACAATGTGATATTCCTCTTTTGCTAGAGGAAAACAAGATGGAAGGAAGAGAGTTGGTATTCATTAAGGACTGAAAAGGGATGTTGCAGTTGCAATTTTCTGTCTAAGATTAACTCCATCCCCACAGTGTTTCTCTACAATGTGACTTGGGACACTGCTCCAACCCTGATCCAATTCAAGTTTTGAAGCAACTTTGCACAAAAAAATTAAAAAATATTCTGCACTTCTTTCAGGCAGACTTTACCTTAGTGTTTGGGTTTTCCTATGACTTCTTCAAGCACCTTCATGTGAGAAAATCTTCTTTAGCACTGTGATACTATCTAAGCCTAAGATTTTTCTAGAAACTGAGAGGGATTGGCAAAAAAAAACCAACAAAAAAACAAAACAACAAAACCGACCAACCAACCAACCAACCAAAAAAGAAACAAAAACAAAAAACCCAAACAAAACACAAGACAAGGCCCAGGAACAGTGTCTATATTTAGGCCAAAATAAAAATACAAAGGAAAAAAATAGAAAGATAAAGCTATTGAGAAAAAGTAAAAATTTTATGCAGATTGCTATGAAGCCTGAATTGTTCAAGCTTTCTCTCTTATTTACTCCTCATTATTTGTTTTCATAAATATTTTAACTAAATTATTTTTAGCAGTATGCTAGATCTCTCTAGAGCACAACCCTGCTGAGATATATTGCTCACTGGCTACAGATGTTCTGCTGCACACTGGGCACAGTAATATCCTGCATGTTTTCTTTGCTGCAAGACTGTGCTTTGACCAGGAAATGTTAATTAAAAGATTCTCTTTGAACACCATAAGGATATTGGAAAATTATAGACAAAGTGGGGAACATTAAAAAAAAAGATTTTTTCATTTCTTCCTCTAGGAAAATTGAATTTGTAGGAGAAAATCCATGGGGGAATCCTGTTACAGACCATTATTTTTCAATATTGCAGTTTCTCCAATTTGTACAACCCAGTGACTATACACAGTACAGTCTAATTGAAATTTATTCTTAAGGAACAGGATCATTTTCTTCTCTTCGATGGTTTGTGCTAGTCACAGACAACTCTACAATAACCCAGGTAAGTCCTGGTGCAGACATTTTGAAGCTAGGAAAACAACCTGATCCACAGCTACAGGTGGCTGTTTATTTTTTAATCTAAGTCTTACAGTGAAGAAAAAACAGAAAAGGCAAATAATTCTCCCTGACTCTGATGCAACTCAACATTCATATTTCTGGATACACTGAAGTGACAACCAACCTGAGGACCGAGAACCAAGATGAAAAAAAATGATGCAAACAAGTCTGCAGGTATTATCACTTTTTACTTTGTAGGGCTATGCTCTTACAGCCTTTCATAGCTGGAAGGCTAGTGATTTGCAAACCTGATTAGATGCGGGAGATAACTTACCTATCTTTAAATCACTGTACAGAAAAAGTAGTTTAATGTTATTTGGATCTTCTAAGCAAATCAGTAATCCTAATACAAGAATAGATTTTTACAGGCAGTCACTGATTTTGCAATGCTTGCAATAAATTTCTGTGGGCCAGAAGGCATCTAGCTTTCTCTCACTCCTCACATTACACCAGAGAAGCACTGACAGCAATCCACCTGCCATGTCTGAGATGCTTTCAATGAGACAAGAGCACAGAAAATAACCAAGGAGAAACATTTGAGGAATGCAAGTCCCAAATATTAACTATTAAAATAAAGTCTTAGAAATTTACACCATCACACATTTGAAACACTCTATTAAACTATTTTCTCTTTCTATTCATCTAGTTAGTGATTTTTTTCAGAGTTCCTGTGACAGAAATAGCCTCAAAAAGACTTTGCATTCCAGAGTCAGATAAATGGAGGAAAAATATGTAGGCAGCATGTAGAGTCAAGGGAGATGAACATTAGAACCAAATACAGGGAAGCCTCTTTGCTTTCTGCAGTATGTCCTTTTTCCCAGCTTCATAATGGTATCAACAATACACAGAAAAAAAGATTCAAATTGTGTAGAGAAGAGAGGGGACTCAATTGTTGATTACCTGCACACACAGCAGGAAACACAAAGCAAATTGTTTTATCCTTTCACTCCCAAATCACTGAGCAGGCATGCTATCAAGTCTCTTTTTCACTTGTTTCAACTTATACGGTTAGAGGTGTGATTATAGATGAGGAAGGTCATAATGATGGTAATACTAATAATAATGACAACAATAATAATGACAGTAATAGTGATATAACAGTAGAAGAAAAAACAAAAGAGGAAAGTATAAGTCAGAATTTTAGCTCATCACTTGCCTGAAGGCCCTCATCTACCCACTGCAACTGTAAGCCTCCATAATTGATAGTCCTATATTAATAGCACAGCAAGGGCATAAAAATGTAAATACCCTTTCAAATATTTAAGTATTTTGATTAAAAAGTCTGAAGTGAAATGACAATGACAGTTTAGTTAGAATCCAAATGTCTTTTCTGTGAGTGTAAACACATGTTAAAATACAAACAAGAGCAAAGTATTTTTCATTACCACTTTCAAAGAGTAAGGACTGGCTTCTCTTTAGCCATTTTTCCAAACCTTTTCAGTTATTCTAAGATCTCAGGAGTTGTGTTGTTTTTCTTTCAAAACCTGCCTTGTACATACTTATCCCTATCACCACATATAGAATTAAGTCTCTGAACTGATTTATTGCAGTGAAAATACTGTGCATGTTGTATAAAACTAATAAGGACAAACAGGAAATCAAATGACACCTACGCTTTTAACAAAGCTGAACATTAAGTTGAAAATATTCATACCCAAACAAAAGGCGCTGAGGGCTGAGCATGTATTCAGAAGTTTCTGGGAACACTCATTATAAGGAAGTGCCACTCAGCTCTCTGTAAATTCAGAAAAAACCCTACTTTTGGAGGACCGCTTCTAAACCTTCTCTCATCACTTTGCTCTCTGCGTGCTTGCTGTCCTCAAAAACAGTTATCCACCAAGCAGCAGGTGCTGAGGTCTGCAAGACCAGGTGGTGGCCATTCATTTAAATGAAGGGATGGCCCCCAAAGTTGTATTCCATGAGAGTGGAATATCAACACAAGCTCTTCGTATTGGGCTCCTACATTCACAAATATTATGGCTGTTGCTGTCTATCCCACAGACAATGCAATTTCCACCTTCCACCACTTCTGAGCTCATCTGCTGCATCCAGAACTTCATGAGAATGAGGATAAAAACAGTTGTAGCAGAGAAAACCATCAGAATCTCATGGCCCTTTTCTTTTTCCCGAAGAAAAGCACAGTCAGGAGCAGCAGCCTCTGTTCTTCCAGAGTACCTCTGTAGAGCATTAACGCGGGTGCAGAAGTGAGGCTGCAAGTCCTTGCAGCTCTGTGTACCATAACCATGCTTGGGACAGTAAACCTGGCTAACTTTAGTACAGATTAAGGCATTACAGAGGACATAGAGTAGATGAAGGATCCTCCACACAAAATGCCTTGTATTCTGATTAACTTCTGTTATGCTGTACCACCTGCTAAGGTAGACATACACTAACTTAAGGACCTAGTCATTTCCCCTCAGAGAGGAGAGACAAGGCACTGGAAAATTATGCCTGTCTAAGCATAAGACTGTCCTCTGTGGAGGCTATGGCATCAAATGAACTCCTAAAACAGGTATTACATAGTACACCTACGTTAGGTGCTACAAAACTAGGGTTTGCTGGGAAAACTCACAAAGTGGATTGAGAGTGAACTGAAAGAATTAATTAAGGTGCTCATCTTGGAGAGTGATGGGGTACTCCCCTTTTAATTTTTTTAATTTTTTTTTCTTTTAACCAAAGTCTGTCTTTCTTGAGTTGCAATGAAGACATGTTTGCTAGGTCAGCAGTCACAAGGTGGTAAAACCAGATTAATTCTCCTTACAACAGTAATGGACACTTTAAGACATCCCCTGCAGTCCATTTTCTGATTAACAACATAACCAACACAACAGATATAGGTCACTCCTAATATGACTTTGAAGTCACAAGTGGCTGCAGCTGAGTCTTTGCTATAAGCACTGGAAATAGAAAAATGTGACTTCTTTAAAAAAAGAATAGAAAAGTTTCATTAAATATCTAAGACAGGAATTTCATCCTGTGTGGCTGAACCCCCAGTGAGAGTTTTTGCATCTCACCACTCTTATCCAGAATCTGTGTAACCCTTGCCAAAGAGTCTCTACCTCTGTCATAGCTCCTGCTCCTTTACTCTGCCCCCAAATCTGGCAGTATGTTCCCCAAATAAGCAATATAGAAAAAATGTCTTTTTCCTCTTTTTTGTTGCAAGAGAAGTTTCCTGTGTGTTTATTGTACTCCCTGATCTTTCTTCTGCTGGAGTTGGGATACTGCTAATAGTGAGGAAGTTTTATTTACCTCAGATCACAAATCTTAGCAATAACCAATTTATTCCTGCATGTGCTTGGAGACCACTGGATCTCTAGACCACAAGTTGGTACAGAATTGAGTGCAGCTCTCAAGAAACTCTCGGGGGTTTCCAAATTGATACATGGAGGATTAGGTGGTTTCAATTCTGTGCTCACTGAAGCTGAGTTGGCAAAATCCTCCCTAAAACCCAAACTTTGAAGCAAGACTGTATGCAGTGGTTTTGTTCCAGATAATGCAAGCTTACCTTATAAGTAAAAGTCTGGCAGATGGAGCATTAGAACTCCATACCCTAGGAATTATGTAGGCTCAAAAATTAATAACTGACAATATGCAATATACAGAGCAGAGTGCATAGATAAGGACACATCATAGCATTAGAGAGGCTAAAAATTTCATCTCCTTCGTCCCAAACCAGAAATTAACTACACCTTAATTAATACTGGTGGAAGATGTTTACTCAACTTACTCTTTATAAACTTGAATGGTGGATTCAAGTAACTGTCAACAAATCCAGTTATGGAGAAAAGTATGCATTTGCACTAATACCCATTTCTCATCTAGGCAAAAAGTAATCCACAGACATCCTTTCTTTGAACAGTGTAAATGAGTTACTGAATTAATTAAGGTGTCAGCAAGAAAACTAAAGCATTTTAAAGATTAGATTTTAGAGGGGTCTATCCACCACAAATCACTGCTTACCTCAGCAGACCCTTTCAGGGGAAGTAGAAACAACAGAGAAATTTCTCCCCCCTTGTCCAGTGTGACTGATGAACATTCCTACCTTACAACTGTCTCATACAGGAAAAATTTTGCAAATATAAAAGTTGTCTTTATATTTTTAAGTAGCCCATATTGACATGCATTGGCATTGAAGTTTTAAGGATTTTTCTAATCCTCTAGAGAGGCTTTTTAGCCGCTTTTAACTTTTATGGATATTGTTATTGTTCTAATAATTCCCTCATAAATGCTTAGAAGAAGAGAATATAATCTTTTGAGAACACTCTGACTAATAGTTTGAGATTCAATATATTTTTAAATTAGGACTGTGGGCACTAGGGCAGCTTAAGCAAACTTGAGAGTCAGAATAAAGTCCAGAGGTCTTAGCTAAAATACCCTGGAAAATCTTACATGCTAGAAATCATCACCAGTGTTTAAAAGTTGTTCCACAAGGAAATATCTTTGACAATAAATGAAAAGAAAGACTGAATCTCAGGTATAACTCAAAAGTTCTGCAATCAAAGTAACATATGCTGTTACTGGAAGAGCAATTAATTAATTTCTGCACCATTTATGCTAATTAGAATATTTCTCACTTTGTTTACTGGGTGTTATAAAAACACTTACCTGAACGAGTACAAATTACTATCGGTGATTCCTAAAAACATAGAAATTATCATATAAAATAAAATCTGAAGTCTTCTGAAACCAGTACTTTGGAACACCTGGGGTAAGTACCAGAGGCATACTGTTGCTAGGTGTAGATCTAACTAGAACATTTATGATTCAAAAAAGTGCATAAAGGTGCTTCTTTTCTTTAGATTGCATTTTGTTTTCAAAATGCCACCTCAGTTCCACCTATTTCTATATAGGTTAACCAATGGCAAACAGATTTTTACAGGCGGAATTGAATTTTATTATTGATACAACTGAGAGCAGAATATGACCTGTCAATATTCATAAATCAAAACCCCTTTAATATAAAAGCTGCTCAGCACAAATAAAGAGAAAAGTCCATGTGGTAACCAATCTATTACCTCTATAGAAATCACTAAGTGACCTCAATGAGTAACAATAAAAACAAAGTGATTTACTGTATCAGGCTGATTCCACATTGTCAGCACCTGGTGTCTAAATGCTGCCAGGCTCAGCTCTTCTGTTCCTCTCCCCCAGGTCTGAATTTGCAACCAGTCTTCCCTTAAGTGTTGTCTCAGAAATTCACAAGAGTCTACTGTGTTGGCAGTGCTGAAGTTGAGTAGGGACAAGGTTTAACCTGCACACCAACAGATACGTTTTTAGCTTTCCAAAAATAATTTTTTACTATAGTGTCATCCTTCCTGTGGCATCCAGAGGAAATTTCAAGCTGTAGAAATGTGCTGACAAATACTATTTCTCATTGCTCATTTAAATCCTGGAGTTTGTTAGATTACCACTCTTTCAAAATATATAGAGTGAATGCCTAGGGTAACACAATACATCCACCTTTTGATTCACCTGAATCTTTACCTTCAGTCGAAAAATATTCAGAGCAACAGGTTGCAAAAAAAAAAAAATTTCTCATCACAGAAACTTTTCTAAGGCCTTTTGTGCAGTATAACAAAATGCTCCAGTTTTCATCAGCATTATCTTGCAGGCAACTAATGAAAAAAATCTATGAGTGGTCTTGGTCGATTCAAGCATTTAAATCAATTACAATGAGTATTAACACATTGCATCAAATGTGACTTTGTGAAATGCGGTTTCTAGTATCTGTAATGAACAAGGAGGATGATGACATCCCCTTTTACTGCTCAAAGGAGAGTAAAAAGGCCAAGTAAGACTCTCATGCGTGACAATTGATTAGTTCCATTGCATTTCTCTTGCTGTGAAGTGTTTTGACCAACATATAATTTAATTGAATTGTTTGTACTGAAGTCTGCTGCCTGAAAGCAACAAGGATATGTAAATCCTTTTGAAGTTTAATTAAAATGGGATTTAATATAGTATTTTCATAGTTTCCTCTCAAGATGTGTGGGAAACCACACAAACAGATGAACTTGAAAAATAAATTATGTTCAATTATTTTGGTAGTCATACTAAAATAACTAGCATTCAAGATTTACCTAGAAATAAATTGTGCCTTTATTGCTTTTCAAATGGTACCATCAACTTTGCATATAGATTAAAATATATATGCTATGAAAGTATTGATCTAAGGGGAAAATCAGTCTATTTCAAATTAATATTCTGAGACTGAAACATACAACCATATTACTCCTTCAGATTGCTGAGTATATATATATCTGTTGAACTATAACTTTAAGTTATCTTTACAAACCTCCATTTGCCACAGGAAATATATTAGGCCAGAACTAGATCTAAATTTGTTTTGGAAGAGGGGAATGTATTTTTTATTTTCAGTGTGTCTGTAGTTAGATCATACTGGAAGAATTTAGAGCTCATCCCAACAGTGTATTATGGATAGAAAACAATCATTGCAGAGGGTTTTACAAAAAAATATTAGGAGAAAGTAACATTTTTTTTTTAATCTGTCCATTGAAGAACCCCCTCAAAAAAAAAAATCATAATTTACACTCGAAGTTGGTCTGTGTGACTCTTGTGGGTTCCTTGTACCTCAGCATATTCTGTGATTCTGTAATGTTCAGAAATGAAAAGAACAAACTCTTGAATGAGTTTGACAGAACAATGTACACTAGAAAATGTGGGAATCAATCACATAATTTGTTGAAGGACAGTGGGGATATGTTTAGAGCATTACTGTTTATCTATTAGGAAGTTTATATCTAACTCACTTCAGGAAAGATATGCTGCTTCTATTTTATTTTAGTAAGTAATATGCTGGAGCTTCTTGATACTCCTATGATTTCTGACACCCATCATTTTTATTTACAGCAGATAAGCAGGTAAGACTCAAGTCCTTTGGAACACAAACTATGTGTGTGTTTGATTCTGTAAAATATTTTTCAGAATTTGATCTATTTCTGCTGTTTTTAGAAAGAACCAAACCCCTCAGAGGAATTGATAGTAATTGATCTAAGATTTTCTTCTTGGGAGTTAAAATATGTGCACAAAAGGATTAGAGCTAGTCTGAGTAAAAAAAATCTTTTTCTCAAAATTGTTTGCACTTGTTTAAATTANCAGAATTTGATCTATTTCTGCTGTTTTTAGAAAGAACCAAACCCCTCAGAGGAATTGATAGTAATTGATCTAAGATTTTCTTCTTAGGAGTTAAAATATGTGCACTAAAGGATTAGAGCTAATCTGAGTAAAAAATGTTTTTCTCAAAATTGCTTGCACTTGTTTAAATTATGTTGTGCAAGCAAGCATCTTATTTCAAGAGTCTGTTCCAGTGTATTGTTCCAATGTGCCACAGCATTGAAATGAACCAAGTGTACAGAGCATGATTTCCTCAGACAAGTCTTAGCTAGGTGGTGCTGGATTCAGACGTTGTTGCAAGGAAGTTTTATATATGACTATCCCACTTTTTTTGACCTGAAACCGCTGATAAACAGTCTGCTGCTCTCATACTGCTACAAAAGTTACACCAACAGTCAGAGTCCACTTTGAAACAAAGAACAATCTGAAAATGTACGTGCAACCCTTGATGACAGCCAGCCATGTCTATCTCCTCCTTGCCCTGCATGGAGCCCAAAGCTATGGAAGCCAATAGCAGAGGTTAGTTAGGCTAGATCTGGTATGTGAATGGAAGTCACCTGCAATGATGACTTCTCTCTCTTTGAACTTCCAGAGTCTTAAGGCAGTCTAACACTGCTTTGTAGATGAAGGAATTCACATTTGCAAATGCTGGATCCAGATGTGCAGAATAAAGGACCTCAACTTTCAGTTAAGGACCTTCTTAGAAGGGACTTATAATGTTAAAATAGAGGATTTGTTTTGCCAGAGGTGTAATATGAATAGTACGAAGCATTCCCAATGAAGACTGATGAAAGGAGGAGGAGGACGTGGAGGAAATGTCAGCCTCTATGCCAGTGACCAGCATGGAGCTTCACCTGGAGCTGCACGAGGAGCTGACCAAGAGTTTAGAGGTCAGGATTAATGGGAGAGAGGGTAGGGACAAGTGATGCTCTAGTGAGGGTAATGGCATCCCTGCCATGGCAAGTGGGTTGAAAAAAGATCTTTAAGGTCCCTTCCAATAAAAACATTCTATGATGCCGGTATCTAATTCAAAGAAGGAAACTAATATTATTCTTGAAACCTCTCTTGGTTCATGGATCAGCTTTAGTCCAGAGTCATGGCTAGACCTAATACTCAGATTTCTGCTCTGAAACAGACTCTACTCATATTCCTTTTCAGTGAGAATAAAAGTCAGCTGTCAGCCTGGAACAAAAAGATAAGAACATTCCATTTTTCTCAGCATTTTGACAAAACACTGATGTAGCTTTATGCTGACCATTTGGCATTTCTGATATAGAGCTTAAGGAGTCTCTTTCTCAGACTTTTGAGCAGTGCTAGGAAATACCAGTATCTAAGACATACTTAAAAATGGCTTACAGACATTCACGAACTTTAGGGGATTTATTTTTAATATCAAGAGAAGAATAAAGTTTTTTTCTGGCATGAAAGAACTCAAAGAGTTTCTGCTCCATTAACCTCTTAACTCTCAAACTGTTGGGTTTTGTTTGTATCATAACTGCATCCAAGGACCCCAATCAGGCCTGCACTCCTGTTGTGTCACAAACAACATTAATAGGCAAGAATAAACTGCCTGGGAATAATTATTTTAGTCTAAGTTACAACACAGCTCTGTGCTCTAGCTTACACAGGAGGTGCAGCATAGTTAGAATTTTGCTCTCTGTCCAAACACCTCAAATAATATTCTGGACTGTAGCCACACAGTTAAGTCCCATACACTAATGTGAAGCACCTAAATACAACAGGGTCCTTCTCTGGAGAACAGGAGTCACTTCTCTCCCTGAGCATTTAAGACTGTTTTAGAAAAGCCTAATTAGGTTTTCATAGCTAGGACAAGTGATGATCTTAAATCAGGTGAAGTGACTCCTAGTGTATGTTTCTGATATATCTTGTAAATGATACATTCATGTGTCTTAATGAGCCACAGTTTATCCCATCTTTACACTAAAGCAGAATTCTCTGTCCACTTGGGGTTAAGACATCACAAATGGTGCACTGGGAATCTACATTGTTGTGGGGAGAGTCTCATTACTGTCCCAGAAAGGAAATAATTATGGAAATAAAGAACAAGAATGAAGGAAAGGAAAAAAAACTTACGTTTACTGTCCACATGAGCAAGATAGCACAGCCTAGGAGAGTAAATTCCATTCAAAATTAACACATCCAATTCCACATCTTGGTGTTTACGGGCACATTAGGGAGCTGAACTCCCACTTGGGTGAGTGGAGATCCACCCAGTAGAAAAGTGTTTCTACTAGAACCAGAGCAAATGGCTGGCCAGCTTGAAAAATCCCTAATTATAGTTAGGATCCAGTGGTGAGTTTCATAGAAGACAGGTAAATTATAGAATCAAAGAATATCCTGAGTTGAGAGAAACCCTCAAGGATCATCAAGCCCAGCTTCTGGCTCTGCACATGACAAACCCAAAAATCACACCATGCATCTGACAGCATTATCTGAACACTTGAACTTCAAATTCAGGCAATATGGAGCTCACCTCTTTCTAACTGCCTGGCCTGGGAATATCAAACTGGCACATTTCCCAAACACTTAACCTGCCTTTGTCAGAAACTTATCCTGAAATGGAAGTAATATAACAGCATTTATTTTATTTAGCTGACAAGAGCTTGCTTTTTCATTTTGTAAATAACTTCAAAAACTCCAGCTCTGGGGCATCTTTTTCCATACGAATTTAATCACATATTTACCATCCATTCCTGATGGCACTTGTATTCATTTTTTCCCCTCACCTTTGTGCTCTTTAATCTTTAATTTATTTGACTTCCTGTACCATTCTTCTCCTAAAAATGCTTTTCTATTTGTTTCTGTAATCACTGCCTCTCACACATACCCTCTTACCTGTCCCAAAATACTTTTCAATGCTCACGTCTTTCCCAAGGGCCTTCCTCTGCTCCTGCACTCCCCTCATTTACGCAGGGAAACAATGCTCAGACTAACATCCAGGAGATCTCATCCTCCAGCAATTTGGTGAGTCGGCTACCCTCTTCTCTGAAGCAAGAATCAGATAAGAAGTTCTCCTCCCAAGAGACTGCTTAAGTAGTGAACAATACCAGCATAAATGAATTGACAGTACATTTTCTACTTTGACTAACACCCACCTGTGTCAGGTACTTATCTTTGGAGAGGATGAATCATCCCCCGGAGAGTCTCTTTGCTCTCTGCTGTCTGTAGGTGGGAAACCAGATGATTAGCTTAGAACAGCTGTCTCACAGAAGGAAAGGGAAAAAAATCAGCAACCAAAGCCCAATTAATGCCAGAGGTCAGGAGTTCATTGCCCAAATTGAAGCTCTTCACTCCCAGTTTTGCTCTTAGAGAAAATAGGCAACTTCAGTGAAACAGTTTGTCTCACCTCTCATAACCACCATCTGAGGATAAGTGGAATTGCCTTCTGAAGCAGTTTTGTAGTTGGTTACAGAGGGAGGGTAAGGTGCTACCCTTAGGTCCCTAAGGCTAACTTTTAAATGGAGTATAAATATTAAAGCAGGTATGCTACCATACAATTTATGTGAGTGTGAAAATATAAATAAGTAGCAATTCGGCATTTATTGTATACCAGAAGCCCTAGTAAATTTGGGTATTAGGGCTTTTTTGGGTACTAGAACTTTTTGGAAGCTCTCCTAAGGGTGACAGCACAGTGACTACATTTTGGGACTAGCATCTGGCTAGTCTTATCACAGATAGCTCCAGATAGCTCAAGATGATCTCCTTCGAGCTCCCAATCTACTTGCTACTGCTTGCATTGCTTATGTTCAAGATTCAGGAGCTACTAAAATTCAGACAATGATGACAAACATATAATCCATTAGTGAAGTTTATTACTTTTTTCTAATACATTATATTAAGGATAAGAATTATTTATGACCAGCATGCATGCAAATCAGTAAGGAATCGTTTGATTCCCTCATGAGTGACTGAAGTGACAAAGATGCACTTTGAAATATATTTGAAACATTATATGTTGTTACTGTATGTTTTCACCACACTCAAAATAAGAGGTTAATTGCAGGCAGGCTGGAAAATAATGAGATAGCATCACCACTTACAAACAGTGACAGCTGTAATATGGTAAATAAGGATGACAACTGAATGAGTGATATGCTATTTCACTCTGAACCCTGTACAATGTCTTTTTCTTATAGCTTAAGATAATTTTTCACTCTCTATAAGCGAATATGGTATCTTCATCCAAAGGAAGCATTGTAATATATAACAAAAACAGATATCACTAATAGAATATCAAAAAGAAGAGTTCTGTTTTTTTTGAACAAGAAGATATGTTTGGGACTCGGGAAAAAACTGCACATGTAAATGCCATTACTATGTCAAAAGCAATTACTTTCTCTGCTACACAGGGTACAGAGGAGACTGTAGATCCACCTTTGAGCACCAGAACTTCTCCTGATGCTAGTGTTTGAATTTTCCATAGTTTTACCCTTATTTCTGAATGATGCACAACTTTTTTTATTACCAGATCATAGACAGAGTTCTTCCATCATTTTAATCACTGACAGTCTCCTCAAATATGCAAGTCTGTGCTTTTAATTCACTGTGACAGACAGCTAAACTCCAAGAATTTTCTATTTTCACTGGTGAGGAAAGACACAAAACGGTTGGTTGCACTTAACTTATCATGTGTGTAATGTGAATGTTTACATCATCCTAAGCAATAGCCTGAACAACCAAAGTGTGTCTGATTTAAAACTGAGTTCCAGATGGTTTTCAAATTGAACATATTATGAAGAAAATTAGAAGTGAAAAAAAGAGAATTGTTCTTATGCCTATCATGCATTTGAATAAGGAAAATCCCTCAAAGAGAGAATCTGTTACCAGCGACAATTTTTACTAACTGCAGAAGCATGACCTTGATTAATGAGCATAGAATGATATGTACCATGTGAGCTGTCAAAACAGGAGGCGGATATCTAGCGAGTATTCAATGTTGCTAAAATTTTGGCAAAGACAACCACTTTGAAACTGTTCAAAGGCTGAGACAGTGAGAGCAATCCTAGGAGCAAAAAAGGACAAAATATTTCTCCTTTATTCAAGCATAAAAAGAGCTTGGCTTCCACATGACCCATAATAAACACAATACAACTCTTCGGTGAATATGTATTGGCACTGCAATAGCACTGAGCTTTCTTAATGGCCATTGTGAGCTTTCAAAGCCAAAAATGCTTAGTAGCAATATAGTCATTGTCATATAGATGGATAAAAGCCCCCAGAAGGGATTGAAGTCATATTTTCTCTTATTCTGCATAGGATAGGTGGGGCAAAGAGGAAGTAAATTACTCAAGCAAGGCAGTGAGTGTTATAAATACAACCCATGAATGGAAGCTTCATCTTTTCACAACTCTGATCAACTCCAGCAGAACAAATATCCCTCTGGAGGGATATTAGGCACATTTCACTGATGGATAAGGAAGCAGCATTCAGCTGAAGGAAGAGTGCTTCAGCAGAAAACCAAACCTACAGCTCTGAGGTAGATATCTCAGCAGACTAAATCTAACCCATGGTGTCTTCATAAAAAGACTGATAAAATCCCCTGTTGCTACATGTGGTCAGGAGGACTGTGATTGTCTTGATTGATAGGAAGAGGACCTAGGTGATCCTGTCCCTTTATCTTTTCTCGTGGCAGAACATGCTGTAATACACAAATCATCCCTCTGCTTCCTGCAGAGAAGTGTTTCTGTGTCCTGTGCCACTGGGAATATCTGTCCCTGAGTCAGGGATTGTCGCACTCACATGATAGCTGCTCTGGGCACCTTTCCTTATATTCCGCAGAATAATATATCCTGCAGTATGGCTTAAAATATTTCCTGAAATATGGATATGTTATGACTTTCACACTCAGTGTAATATATACAGAAATATTCAAGCAAATTTCTGATGTTTGGGCTTCCACTAATGGATCTATGCTGATTACCTTTTATTAAATTATATATATTTTTGCTCTCCTGTCTAAAAGAAGACTGAAATTGGAGTTTTAGTATTATATTCAGTGACAATTTGGGGTTTTGTTCTTTTCTTCTTGTCTTACACTTGGGAAACCTCATTCGCAGTCTTCCCTGTTGTATTGTCCTTCATGCTTAATGAGTTATCAAAATCTTCCTCATTGGTACTTAAATTCCCTCAGTGCTTCCTTCTGTGTAGCCATTGATATACCCAGCATTGAAAAAATGCATTATTCTGACTGTGATGTCTTTGGACTTCAGTGTTTATTCAATGTTAAATTACAGTACTGTTTTGCAATAAATTAGAGAATCCAAATTTATGTTGCAATAGAGTAGCTCATTTTGGTTTTCTTATTCTCACTTATTAAGCAAAGGAAGAGAACAGTACTCCCAGCTTAGGAAACTGAGTCATGAATTACAAGACATAAACTGCAAGAAAACTCATTTCACTGTATGTAACAGGCTGAGCCTATGAGATTTGTTTTCCTTTGACAACTTTGTGTCTGCCCTACTTCTAGTTGTTAGAAATGCTTTTCATGTCATGGTGCCCCGTGCTCCTTCCTCCCTTTTGACTGTCAAAAAAGAAGCATAACAAGATTACTTTGAAAAATCACTGTGGAGGACATACGTTAATCTGAAATGTGACCTCTACCTACCACCACCTCTACCAGACTGGAAGGAGAGGAAAAACGGGAGCGCCAGAAATGGAACAGGTAACTGAGCTCCAGACACAGGTGCTGAGGCATCACATGCAGAGGTTCACTGAGCCCCAATTTGGATATTTTGGGGATATTTTACCCCAATACCCACTCCCCCAGAGCTTACTGGCAGGGCTGTGCTAACCCTGCTTTGGGACAAAGCTCATCCCACGGCATCTGAAGAGTTCAAGCCATGACAGCTCAAATCAGGGAGGTCTCAGCAGGATGTAAAAAAGGTGTTTACTTTTAATTTGTAAGGATGAGGTACTAATTCTGAGATCAATTTCTCTTTAAAGTAGCTAAGCAGACTAGTACCTCTAATCTCAAGGACTCTGTAGAAGTAAAAAATATTTATAAGTTTTACATAGCAATTTTTTTTCTTCTCCTTACTATAGTTTCCTCCTATTTTCTGTCATCTATCTTTTTATTCAGCTAAATGGCATGTAATTATTTGCACTTACTACCTGGACAAAGAATGAGTTCTCTCTACAAAGAAAAAGCTTATAATGTTTCCCGTGAACAGCACTAGCTTTTTATCATGCCAAAGTGGATACGAAAGTTTCTCTGGTCAATTACTCACTCACCATCAGCAACCACCACAATTGTGCTCTTTCAGAAGCACATGAAGCTAACATCTTCTAGGTAATAGAAAATGGATTTCCTTGTTCTGAAAAATGACCATAATGAATTTGAAATCTTAGTAGAATGGATAGCCTGTGGACAGCACTTTCAACTAACCACTGGAAGAGGTGTTATAAAAACAATAATAATCAGAATCATTTCTACAGGAACTAACCAAACCTGTCACTTAAGGGCATATGTGTCAGGCTACCAAATGCACAGGATAATAAATTGCTTTTCCAGACTGTGCCTTTATACACCACTAAAAGTCTTTTAACGACCTCTCTAGTGAACCACCTTTTCTCAGTATTTATTTCCAACAGATTTTTCTGACACTGCATTTGTTACGACGTCTTGGAGGACACAGCGTACCAGGGTGATTCTAGAGGTCCACCATCTCACAACAATATGTTGCTCACAGTTATTAGGGAGTGCCAAAGACAGTGCTTCCATTAGGATATATCAGTGGTATCCTTTGCCTCTGCTCCCTGTTTCCTGGATTTTCCCTAAAGAATACAAAAGGAAAAAAAAAAGATTCCTTTGCATATGTGTGAGTAGCAAGACATTGAACTTTATGGGAAACCACAATCAACAAAGGGGGTGCAAGGACATCTGCTTTAAAGCCCTGACAATGACCTCTTTTAGCACTTTGATTGCTCGTGCCTATGTGAAATTAGCATCTGTATATTAATATATGCCACTATCACAAAATAGAGACAGAAATCTTATTTTTTCTGGGAAATTGTTACTATACATTTTGTGAAAACGGTAAAAGGGAGTTTGAGAAGCTATAACTGGGAATAAGTTGGAAATAAACATGTGATCTAACTTAGAAAAACCTACACAAGGTTAACTTCTAAAAGAAGTTCCTTTTTTTAAAATATTAAATACGTTTTTTAAACTTATTTTCACTGAAACAATTGCCAGTCATGTTCGTATAGCATAGTGTCATTCTTCAAGCATGGCAAAGTGTAGGAATGCTGAAAAAAATATGATAATGATTCAGAAAGCCTAACAATTTAAAAACCAAGAAGTTAGACATTTGAACGGATGTGAATCACCTGAGTGAACTGCTGATAAGACATTAGACAAGCTAGCTGTTTACAAGGATTTACAAGCTAATATGCTTCACAGCAAGTACAATATACACACTCATAAACAATGTTTATATCAAAACTTGAATTACCACATTCTAGAGAACAAGTGAAAAGTGATGTAAATCAGAAAGTAAAGTCCTTTCTTGTTAATGTATAAGGTTAGTCAAATTCTCAGATATGTAAAGACTCTGGATTTATTAACAAAATAAATATAAATCTTAAGACTCAGCAGAGAAAAAGTGGTGTCAACACTCTACCCAAAAATAGTACACTCTAACTTCCCATTTTGCTAGAGGTGCAGCTTGAAAAAAATGGCTTTGCTCTTGGCAAATGAAGAAAGATGTTAAAGGAGAAACTATAAAGGGAGAATTAAAATAGATGGACTTATAAAGAGCTAAAAAAGAGGTTTTGAAAAGGATCTCTGCTTGGTGGATGATGACAAACAAAGGGATTTTGCAGGCTGGTCAGTTTTCTGGGTTGGTCAGCCTGCCAAGAGCTGGCACAACATATTAGTCATTGCTGTTCTCTCATTCAGCAGAAATTACTTTCCAGAATAAATAATCAGATACATTATTTTGTAGCTTCCTCTGTGAGCTTAGTATCATAAAGGACACATGCAATACCTTGAGGCTGTGACAAACGGTTTATAAAGCAATGATCATGCTGGCCAAGCTGGTCATATTTACAGCAAGGCTCACAGCAGCTCTCACAGAAGGAAGAGCTATCTGGCAGGCAGATCAGCTGCAGGCTTTGTGCATAGAAAGGTAAGAGCATAGGTGGAGAGATGAACAAAAATATGTGTTCCTTCCTAGGAACTGACTGCAGCGAAAATGCGGCGACCAGCCCAAAGAAACTGAAGTGGCAGAAAATACTGTCATCCCAGTGAAGCTTTAAAACTTAAATAGGTGTGAAACTCAGCAGGTCACAGGCCCTCTTTGTGCCATGATTAAGTTCACCAAAGAAGGAGTAAGTAATAATTTGGTTTTACTTAGAGTGTAAATGGTGAATCTCTTCATGGCACAGCATGGGCTGGCCTTCCAGTACCTCTCCCTAGGGGAGATGTGCTTTGAGATAGATGACCTTGTACAGATGGAGAGTCCTTTGGCTTATCTGTTTAATTGTGTGATACTAATTATTGTTTGCCTAGGCCTGTGATAAAACACACTAAGGCTTTAAACACACACAAAACCCTTTTCCTCACCATACATGATAGCATAGTAATGGAAACTAATTAAAAGAAGTATGAGATGGGTATGAAAACAATAAAGGCAATTTCTAACAGAAAGTTTTAGAAACATGGAATACCATCTCATAACCATAGTGATGCGATTTACAAATATTTGTCACTAAGATGACCTACCTATTTTATTCCCAAAACACTGGGAACCCAGCTGATGAGCAATAGCAAACGACACAAAGGGACTGGTGCTGTCGTTGAGTATAAAGGAGGATGGCAGAAAATGACGAGAGTTCAGTTGTAACTAAACCATTATTTTGTTGTGATTACATCTGGCTTGATCATGTCCGCTCATCAGAGACAAAAATCAGTCTAACCTTGAACTTCAAAGGAAAAAAGAAGAGCGGTAAAATCAATACAAGAGTATTAGAATTTGTGAGCCCTCTGTGGTTATCGAGTTCCAACTCCTTTCAAAACAAGGCCAGCTTCAACATTTTCCCAGATTATCCTGAAAGAAATTCCACAACCTCACTGAGAAATCTCTTCAAGTCCTTGTGGGAACTCCTGTGATTTATTTTTTTTTTCCTCATGTCTATGAGCAACCTGAACCTGTTGTCTCCTGGCTTTTCCTTGCACACCTCTGGATTCTACCTAAGATATAGACTTCAAAATTGGCTAAAACTGATGAGTGTCATTGTAAAGCATTTAGAGAACTGAACAAAACAATCTCAAACAAAAACAACTAAATATTTTCAGAGTTAATGGAGAACATATGTGGTCCAAAAGACTGCAAATGAGCTTTGAAGAAAGAATAAAGGAAGTGCTGGGAGTTAGACACTTGAAAGGAGGGATTTTCAGGAAAAAAATATAGTAATAAACACTCAAACTGTAATTTACAGATACCTGGATGATGACAAGTAGACCAGCCAGTTTAGAGTTTGTAAATTTGATCTAAGTGTTCCATGAGAGAAAAAAAGCAGGAGCAGTATATGTCATATCCTGACTTTAGGAAGGTTTGACATTTTTATATGATATTTCTGACAACAAGTTAGGAGAAAAACCTGTCAGACAGAGATTTTTATGAAAGAGTATAAATCTTGAGCATTTGGTAACCACTAAAAGTGTTTATTAATGTTCAGTATCAAAATGGAAGATGTGCCAACAACTTTTGAAGAGGTCTCTCTTGAGATGACTACTACTCACTTATTCTATTAAGAACTTTCACAGCACAATACACCTATGAAGTCAGCAGATGGCACTGAACTGGAGGGGGGGATGAAGGAACAGGGAAAAACAGGGTTAGAATTTAGGACTATTATGTGAACTTCAGAAATAGTGCACAGTCAATAAAGACGTGAAAGATGTTACACTGCAGGTAGGTAGGCTGCATGTGGAGAAGGCTGGGTAGTAGTTCTGAAGTAAAGTATTTGAGTTTGAGAGGAAGGTTTGATTCTAAGCTGATCATTAGTGAATCTAGTCATGCTGTTAGGAAAAAAAAGACAAGCATTCCACTAGAATATACACACACACACACATACTGATGCATATGTGTACACACAAGAATATAATCTACCAAATACAGCTAGCTGTTCTCTGGGGGCTTTTTTTTGCCACAGCCCTTAATGAGTAGTGTCTCAAGCAGTAATAAATATACTCAATTAAAAAAATGAACAAGTGTAGGTAGAGAGTTCAAAGTAATAAAATTGGTCTCATAGAGAAAGACTGGATAATTTCAAATGGCTTAGTCTAGACTGAAAGAACTTAGAGACCATATATCAAAACATAACCAAAACAGTGATCAGTTCCCCATGCCTTTGAGTGGATGTGATATGAAGTAGCTTAAACTGAAGCATTATGAGAAAAATCCCATAGGATGGATAATAAATCATAGGACTAGGCTTGGAAGGGTTGCAAGATAGAAAATTCTGGACGTTTTTAAGAATAATAGAGAATCAAGAATAATAAAAGCATGAGAAAACATGGGAAAGGAGAAGGACAAGGTAACATCCAAAGGTATCATGTCACCTAGTTTTGCCTTAATGACTGAGGAAACCAAAAATTAATGAGACGTCTCTCACATTCAAATTGTTTCAGACCATTAAATATTACAGTTCTGAGGTTTGTTATGGTGTTACTCCTTAGTGTTTACTACACTGAAGCAGCAGAATAAGGTATTGGCAAACAGAGACCTAAGTCTGGTTTCAACTGTTCAGACAGAGAGTGCATACAGACAGGAATCTGGTATCTGAGACTGAGTGATTTACTTTAAAAGACCTATGCATTTCATGAATACAGGAGCTAGTCCCATAGTATCTGGGCTAATTTTCCCCTGTCTGACCTGAGCGTTATTCTTTCACGCAAAAAGCACAGTTGTGGATCCAAGGTCTGCTCTACACCCAAGGTATGCTATCAGCTGGTAGCATCAATCTAATCTGAGAACATACAGCTGTAGTTCCTACTTCAACTAAAAAATTTTTAGGCATAGGAGTTGAATGTCCAGCCCACAGAAGAGCTGGATAAGGAGGGAAGGGTCTAGAATTTCTCTCTCTCTCATGATTGACAGTTCTCAGTAAAATAGATTCCTGGGCAAAAGGGGACTGAAAGGCATCTTCTGTTTCCCCATGTATCTCCCTTTGTGGTGTCTTAGGAAAGATAGGAAACACCAGCCAGAGCTAAACACATGGCTTGGAGATGTCCCTTGGTTCCACAGCCCTTTAAGTGTGTGCAGAAGCTGGATGTCAAGCCACAGTCATCAACAGCTGATCTGTGGTGCTTGGGAGTGTGTTGAGACAGACCTAGGGCAATTATGTTCTCACCTGAGATTTCAGGCACATTCAGAGCCCAAAAGAACAGTGCTTAGTAGCAGTACTGAACTCAGATCTTACACTTAGAATTATATTTCATTAGATAATTTGGCTCCTCTAGCCTTTGGTTGATTTTTTCCAACTCCAGTTGTACCAAGATATATTTTATTCTCCTTTGAGTATCTATCCTGCAAGGATATTCTGATATCACTAATTCAGTGCAGCTTATGAGGAACACAATAAATAACAGATGATATATAAAATGGAATATTTCATATTCTGCACAGTTTTATTAGTGTGTATTAGTTGACCTTTAGGTACAACCTAATTCTTTAGCTCAACAAGCTCTTTTATTATTAAATAAGAAGAACAAAATACCTTTAAAAGAATGTTATAACGGTTTAGAAGTGTTCAATGGCTAGAAAATGTCAAGATAGTTGTGTATTCTGATCTAGACAACAAATTCAAGGTTACATTTTCTTCAGAGGTGGACCCTTTCCACTTCAGCATAAGACATGATTTGTTTTCCTTAATAGACAGAATTTCCATATTTTGCAGTGTCTTTTTACTGTGTATTCTGTGGTGCTTGTTTCAGTGTCTGAGAGTTTCACAAACTGTTGTCAGGCTTTTTAGAAATCTGTGGCATGAGCACAACCTAGCAGAAAGACCAGAAACAAGGCACAAATAATTTAAAAAATAACAATATATCCTCTAGATGTGGGTATTATTGCAATAAGCTGGGCTCATTTTAAAATAATTTTTCAGAAACCTCAATAAATAAAATCTCCTTTGTTCATAGTAAGTCACCTGATTTCATCTGTTCCAAGGAGTTACCAAAACTTCTGCAAATGAGACCACAATGACTTAAGACCATAAAATTGTTAAAAGGGTTATGTTATTTACTCCTGGTACTCTTGGGAACTGTATTCACAGGAACAGACAGTAAATACTCCAGAACAAAACCCCTTTAACCATGATGCCAGGAGAAAATATTACTTCCCTCTAGTCAGCCTTTGTGAAGACACACCTGGAGTACTGTAGCCTGGCTTGGGGTCTCCAGAGCAAGAGGGAGCCTGGCAAACAGGGTAAGGCCAGTGAAAGGCTACTGAATTATCAGGGACCAGGGAGCATGGTGTGTTAAGAGAGGCTCAGGTAACTGCCTTTGATTAGTCTGGAGAAGAGAAGGCTAAAGGGAAGATATATATCCAGTCGTTATCCTTGTTCAGGATGAGTCTGTCTTGCATTAGGAAGAGTGTCCCCAGCAGGTCACAGGTCTTCCTTCCCCCTGTGCTATGCAGGAACCCAGAAGAGAAAATTTCAATCTAAGTATTTATATTATATATATTATACTATATATATGTTATATATATATGTATGTGTGTATAATATTATCATATTAAATATAATATATTTATATAGGTCACTAATAAGAAGTAGCTGTAAACTGATGCTTCTAATCAAAATAGGTAAAGAGGGAATTTGTTCCAAATTATGCAAAGAAATCATATGCTGAGGCTTTTTGTAGCTGTTTTGCTCTCTGCCTGCATTGTCTGTGGCTTTGGATGCTCTTGCATGCAAAGATAAAGTCTCTAATCACAAGTTACTACAAGGAGGACTGAGACAACCTGTGGTGCTTACATTTGTTCCCCAGGCAAATTCCAGAAGGCAGACTAGTGAATGGGGTGGATCTTTGTCCTGACACAATCTACACCTGTTAGATGTATACAAATTGTGATCACACTTGGTGTCAGCTTCCTGTCATGCCCAAAGCAATAAAAGGGAATAGATAAAGAAAAAGCCCTTAATATCCTGCACACAAGGAAATGGCATGCACAGTCACATTTCTGGAGGTAGCAATTCCTTAGCCCAAGTCACAAGCATTGGCAGTAAAAAGCTTCAGAAGGCATAAAGCCTTTTTGAATTTCAAAATTCCAGTCTCAGTGAGCACTTAGGCATTCCTTTAATCTCTGTGAGGGATTTTTAAAAAAAAAAAAAACAAATAATTTCTCCACAATTATGGAAAAACTAGTGTTCAGTCCTTGGGAACCTGGAAAACCCTTAGTGTCCTACATACACTGGTACAGAAACCTCTAAATTGCATGTGCAGAAAGTTTTGATGCTACCTTTGTTTTTCACTTATGAACAAATCCAAACATTGTAGCCTATTTTTTCTGTCCAAAAATTTCTTTCATTGATGCACAAGGGAACTTAATCCACTACTGTCATTGAGAGAACATGAATTTCATGCCATCTCTTTCAAAATTTCTGCTCCATCCATCCCAATCCTAAATTGTCGTATTGTATCCAGAGGTACTTTTCCTCTTAGAGCCTTGTGGTGTATAATTGTGTGGTAAATCTTGTGCAGGATATTTGTAGCTGTGTCTCAGGCAAAATTCCTGGAGTACCAAGA
>VXBU01004836.1:201397-229015 GCA_013400315.1 Bombycilla garrulus
TCCACAATTATGGAAAAACTAGTGTTCAGTCCTTGGGAACCTGGAAAGCCCTTAGTGTCCTACATATACTGATACAGAAACCTCTAAATTGCATGTGCAGAAAGTTTTGATGCTACCTTTGTTTTTCACTTATGAACAAATCCAAACATTGTAGCCTATTTTTTCTGTCCAAAAATTTCTTTCATTGATGCACAAGGGAACTTAATCCACTACTGTCATTGAGAGAACATGAATTTCATGCCATCTCTTTCAAAATTTCTGCTCCATCCATCCCAATCCTAAATTGTCCTATTGTATCCAGAGGTACTTTTCCTCTTAGAGCCTTGTGGTGTATAATTGTGTGGTAAATCTTGTGCAGGATATTTGTAGCTGTGTCTCAGGCAAAATTCCTGGAGTACCAAGACGGCTTCACCTGGATTGCTAAATAGGGCAGTCTCTCAATGACAATAATGCAGCAGTTGATATGGATTAATGAGCTCTAGGTTTATTTACACTCCCCAGAGTGTTGTTTTGGAATGTTCAATCCAATTCTGAAAGAAAGCTCTCACAGTCCATGGACTAGAAAACAACGGAGGTTTTGCAAACCTCATTGTCACATAAATCAAATAAATACTGCAGTGAGCAAGGTCTAGGGCTGTACACATAATTTCTTCATAGGACCTAAAAATTGATGCTTCAGCACTCTGAAATTTCTCTCCAAACAGGAGTATTTATGATAAAGAAAGGGGAAAGCTTTTGCAAAATTGATACCTCCTAAAAGTACAAGGTACAATCCCATCAGAGACTGAAAAATGGAACCTACAATGCAGACTTTGAGCCACTAGCAAGTGTAATGTTATATACTCTCTGTCGACTGTGTAGAGCTAGGATCCTAAATCTAGCAGAGCCTAGGGTTTCCAAGGGCCGTTATACTCAAGCCACAGGGAGGTGATCAAAAATATAGTTACAGCAGTTCATGGAAATAGTCTTTGCTTGACACTTGTCAGATGGAAGTCAATATTCCTTGTCTGATTTCTCCCCTTGTGCATTGTTCCTCTCAGGATGGCTTGTACTGCAATGACAATGTACAGCTGTTGCTATTTTGGTTCTTAGGAATTTGCAAGGCAGGTGATAGGTCTCTTGGTAAAACTTACACAGAGAGCTAGAGTCAATAGAAAACCCAGAAATATCTAAAGATAGCCTGTGTAAGTGGATATCTACATTATTTTGTCTCTAATTTGCTACTCTGAATTGAAAATATTGTGAAAATAAACTAACACAGAGCTTGAAAATTAATGAACAAATCAGCAATTACAGTGCCTAGTAATGTGTCTCAAATAAAGGCAAACAAAATATTTTCCATGGAAAAATAGTGTCAGCAGAAAAAAAACTTTAATATTTAAGCAGACTGTGCAGTGTTTGAACAACACAGTTAACAATGTGGTTATTAAATTTATATTCAGAAGAATGAAAAATTCACTGTGCATTGTTTCAGCCATTCTATTTCTCTTTGACAATATGGAATATGATTCATGAAATACACACTCAAATTCAGTAAATTTTATAAATGGCAAATATAAGTATAGGGTGCAAAAATATCCGTGCAAAGTGAATTCATGAAAAGAATCATATTACAAGATTATAAAATAAAACTTGCATTTGAAAGATATGTCTTAGTTATCCACAGAGAAGTAACAATATGATAATACTATTTCTGATCATTTTAATCTGTCAGATTTCTTCATTAGAATCATAACCACAGGATTTTTCTTATTCTTTGAAGATGTGAAGTCTCAGACTTAATTCTGGCAAGGAATTTTCTCTCCCTGGCTCCTTCCTACTTTTTCTTTTTTACAACTTTATGAAGAGACCTTCTGAGATGTTCCTGAACCAATGACCAGCATAGGACAAAAGGGTCATATTGCTCAGGAAAACGGGTTTTTAGAAAACCATGTCAAGATACACCAGATTCTCCTTGCCACCTGCACTTCCCAGCATTTCTGGATATATACCTCAAACCCTCCTCTTCTACACATTTAATTTCCTTCTCTTTATAAACACATGTACAAGGAACCCACATGTCTCAGCCTCAGGCAGTCTCCTAATTCCTGTGAATAAGTCTTATAGAATAAACTCTTTTCATTTTTTCTTGAAATAGATTTTTCCTTAAGCTTGTGACATGTGTCCATAGTAAAGAAAGCCACAGTGAAGGGCTTACAGTTTGTCCTCTACACAGCTTTAACTGAGACAAAACATGTGGCTCTAAAGAAAGGGAACTGGGCCCTGAGTGAGAAATTACTTAGGGAAACACAAGAGATGGATTCAGATCCATTTAGGTCTATCAGAACATCTATGTCTCTGTCTCTACAACCACTATCCAGGTCAAGATAGTTTTACACATTAGCAGTAAAAGCAGAAAAGTAGGTACAAGTAGATGCAGGTAACTAGAGTTTGGTTTCGTTGGGTTCGTTGTTCTTGTAAGGAGAGGGGAGTGTAAATGGCAGATAAACAACAAAAAATGAAAAAAGGGAAAAGAAGAGGTGGATTTTGATCTAAACAACCCTTTTCTTTCATTTTGGGTGCATTTGCAATAAACGGCAAGCAAATGGAGACACAGAAAACTGTCTGTAACACCCTTTGTATCCCCAGCACACAGGCACAGCTCCTAGGGCTAAGGTACATACCCCATTCAGAAGACACAGACTGCACCTCTGCTAATTCAGACAGACTGCACTGAAACCTGTGGGCAGTTCCCAGCTCTGTCTTCAAGGATGTGGAATCTGTCTCTCTCTCTTTCTCTTGTTTTCATTCAGTCACAGTTTCATTTGGTAGAACTACAGGTGTTGACGCCTCCTCCCAGTCCTTAACACTCTGCAGGTAGCACTGCTCTCTCTGTACCAAGCCACACGCATTTCCAAGCATGAAAAGGATCTGGGAAGGATCACATAAAAGTAAAGGAGTGGTGGTTAATGACTCTTGAGACCCTGGTTTGGGTGCCGGGATTGATATTTACAGGCTAGGATAATCTGGACCTCCATATCCTTGACCTTTTTCGTAAGTGAGAATAATCTGATTTTTCATAAAGGGAAAAGCAGAAGGCTCAAAAAATTTTCATCTGTGATTTCATCTTATAGTGTTTGCTAAATTCAGGATACATTTAAAAATTATTTCAATTTTTGCAAAATCATGGAGCGGGAACAGAATACCCCCCAAAATATATTATAAGGCTCAACCTTCTCTTCAGCATTGTCAAACTCACAGGCTGTCAGACAGAGCTGTTGAAGAGCATAAATGGGCTGAAATCTAAAAAACTATTCTAGAAGCGTGATAAATTCTCACACAGGACTTAACAATGGCTCTGCCTCCTGAAAAAAAAAGAGGCACTGGAAGTAAAAAATATGTCAGAGATACATTATTTTTCTGGGAGTAAAGAGTCTGGGGCAAGGTCTTCGGGAACTGAAAGAGGAAATCCACTCATCCAAACAAAGGTTTTCATATTAAACAGCTGAGGGGCCTATGCATCTAAACAGGTAACTATGCATTTAATTTCATCCAGAAAACTGGCATTTGTTAATTTCTACTCCTTGTTCAGATGGAAAATGTTTATTTACTCTCATTATAAAATAAGAATATATGTTAAACTCAAGCAGTTTTCTGAGGTGGTCTAGACATTTTAAGGAACTTGAAGGCAGTTTTCTCTTGTCCAGGAGTAGCTGTAAGTACATTAAAGCATTGTAAAAAATATTTTTAACAAAAAAAGAAGTGGATGATTTAATCACATGAAATGGAATACCATTGTTCCTTACAAGTTCATAGAAAACAGTTATCTGAGACTGACTGGTGTGAAATAAAAAGGCTTTTCACTATACTTTCACTCATATTACCACTGCTGAGATGTTTACATATACAACAGTTTGTCTTTATAGGAGGCCTTAATTATCCACTACCTATGGTTCATAAATATTACTTTTCTTCCTGAAACTCTGACAAAGATAACCTCCTGGAAAGCTGAAAATGAATTTCGAATACAAGATGATTTGTTTAAAGAGGTAGGCATTTTAAATTTTTTTTTTTTTGCCTCAAGTAACTGCAATTTTGAATGCAATTATTTTTTCCCTGAGATCATACTTGCAGATATAAGCTTCATGGAGCCTCTTTTAAAAGTCTTGCTTTGAATATGGATGAGTGAGAACCATTTATGCAACATGTATCTGAAGGTCATTTAATTTTTTCAGAATTAACCCATAACTCCTGGGAAATGACACTGCATTCTAAATTAATGTCAAACATCCTGGAGTGCTATCAAGAGAAGATTCAGCTCTGTATGGTGTCCCAGGCTGTATGGTATTACATTTCAGAAGCCATTTTCTGTTACAGCACAGGAACATGGCAGGAAGAAATACTATCAGAGTAGCTATAAGTATGTAAATGTGTATGGGAATGGCACCAGTTAAAACTAAAACACCCCATCTGAGTATTTTTTAGTAACAAGATTTTGCTATTGCTAAGCTAGTGAGCCTACTTGATTTAACTCAGGAACACTTGAAAGTTTGGTCTGATTTTCCTTTTTGCGTTAGCATTATATTTACAAAAAGTCCCTAATGAGCCAGGCTGCAGCTTCTGCTCTCTGAGTTCTGTTTGGATAGCTAAACATGCATAGCAGCTATGCACTGCAGTGCATATTTTCTGGCTGAAAACAAAAAACTTAGTGAAAAGTACATTATTTTCTGTTTCAAAATTAACGATGGCAAAATGAAACAGCTCTAAAAACCACATTCACCTGTTTGAGGCGAAAATAATAATGAAAAATATCAAACCAAAGCTGTTTTGCAGAATCACTGTAAGATGTAACAGAAGGAAGATGTGAATGAACTAGTTAATTGAACCCAGATATTTTCTGCTTCCTCTCACTACATATATTCATTGAAGCTTAATGGCCTAATGTTTTTCCTGAGGTATTCTTAATTTACTATTGTTAACAACTTGAATTGTTTTGCAAAGGGAGATACTGAATTATGTACTCTGAATTATTAGGAATTGCAAGGACAGGTAAGATTAGATCTGTGCCTGCATTTCACTTCATAAAATTTCACTTCATAGTAGCAGTGAGGACATTGAAGGGTCATTGAAGAGCTTTGTTGAGTATTTTAGAGAACTGTAAAGGAAGTATTGAGATTGGCACAGAGACTGTGTGGGTAGGTCTGCTGCAGGAGCACCCAAAGGAACAGAAGGGCCACAAGACTGGTGCATCTGGTGCTGCTCAGATCCCAGTCAGAGCACATCACATTCCAGTCAGTACAGTGTAGCACAGTTACTCGCAATTTTTCAGGAGAACTGGAAAGCCAGGAACAACCTACACCCAAACTAAAATACACAAATGTAATGGCTCCCATCAAAGTGAGAAGATAAAGAACAGACTAGAGTCCTAGACTGCCCAAAGAAAGGGATAAAAGATGGTGAGGAAAACCCATGGACTCACAAAGGTGGGATGGGATGGGACAGGATGGGATGGGACAGGATGGGACGGGACGGGACGGGANAGGCAAAATCCATCATCAGCTCCTAAAGTGCACAAAGAAAGTGAAAGTCAAAGTCAGTCACTGTCCTCAATCTAGGCAGCATGGCAAGGTCTCAGATTTGGTGTCCACCTAGAGGCACCTGTCCTGGTGCTTATGAGAAGCACAGCAGGAAAACATGAATGAAGTAAGATTTCTTTTAAAATAAAATTATGTTTTCCTCCCATAAGCATTCATATGGAGCTTGTAGCAACAGTGGAGCAGCATTACTTCCTACAGCATAGACAAAGTGATCCTCCAGGTCCCCAGAGCAGTAAAATGAGCTCCCTCATGGAAACAGCAATGAACACTGTCACTAAAACTGCTCAAGTTTACAGAAGGAAAAGGCAGGTAAAAATAACAAGTGGTTACCTGAGGAATTATCTCTCCCAAAACAATATGCAGCTTTTAAAATGCTGTGCTCTCCTAGGAAAAAAGGTGTTTAATCAGTGTCCAACTATGCATAGTGCAGCTAATGTTATGGTCTTGGCTGGGAGAAGAGCTGATGAAGAGTGCTCATCTCCTGCAGGACTTAAGGTCTCTGGACCAACCCTGCACTGCACACGAGCTGAAGAACTGCCTGCAGCCTTGTCTCATTTTGCCTTGCTCTTGCTTCGCACTTAACAACTTTGTGTGCACTAATTAACTTAGTTTTGGGTGCTAAAGAAATAACTACTTCATTTTAGAGAATTTATTTAACAGTTATCATTATAGCATTCAGGCTGATTAGTCAGAAAGGATTTTCTTGTGCTATTTGCTTATGGAGTGCTTTACAAAACTTTATATCAGTAAGTAGAAGTAGTCTTTAATTCAGGGCTGGCTCTAGACTTAAGCCAATCAGGGAGGTACCTAGTGCAGTAAAAGCAAAAGAAAGAAGATTTTTTTGCCAGGCAGCCTTGGACCTACCACAATTCCAAGGCTGCTGTGCTTGAAAAGGTTTCTCCTCCCTGCTGCTGCTGCTGCTGGGTGTGCCTGTCACAGCAGCAACAAGCAACGATGGTGTCAGTGACTTTGGAGAATGAGGTGAAACCTTTTCCTTGCAGCCTTTCCCCTGCCACCCCCGTGGCCCCTTCCTTCCAGTCAACCCCTCCATCCACCTCCTTCCTCCACCTGAGTGGCCGCTGCCTGCTGGGGGAGCTGGGCTGGTACACAGCATGCTCTGAGGAATTTATGGGCAAACTGGTTCTTAATGGGATTGGTGTGAAGGCACCATTCCTTTTTAATCAAAACATTTGATTCCTTCAGGGGTTTTGCACTTAGCGTGATGGGGAGTTCAGCTGCTCTGCAGTTAATAAATGTATCCTACTAGTCACTGCTGTACTGAAGAAATATACTTTGGTTGTTTTACTTTTCAAGGCACACGGTTTGCTGAAATTCACCAGCACTTAATTCCTCAAGCCTCTTCTATATTCATTATGTGTTCATGTTTCCCACTTCTATGCATTTTAGAGATGCTTGCCATGAAATACATTTCTTTGGATTCTGGTATCTTCAAAACACCTCAAGTATTTTCACAGAAATAATTTTATTTTCTTCCAAGTGAAGTTTATTAAAATATCCATTGCTACAGGCTGTAGTACGTGGAATGGAGCCATAACTCATACTTAACAACCTTTTACCAGTCTTGCTACTGATAGCTGAATAAATTTAAACTCTCCTTTTGACTGTGCAGATTTTTGAATGTGGCATTTCCCTTACTAACTGGGGTCATTTTTTTCAATGGCCATCAGAGTTCTTACAGGTCAGGTGATTAAGGATCATTTCCAGCCTCTCACAAGCATGGAATTCTTAGTGCCTGTTAGGTAGCAGCAGCAGTGCTTCTGAAATACACACTATTTTTCTATTAAATTCCCCAGCACTTTATCTTAATTACTTTCATTTTGCTATTCTATTTTCCCATTACTTACCAACACAGCAAACGATGACCTGAGGTACTTGGAGACTGCCATAAGTGCTGCCACCCAAGATTAATTAGTCTGTAACTCTGGACATCACCTCCAAGGCAAGTTTTTGTTTCTTCTGCAGTGAAAGAGATGTGGATCAAGCACTGCACGTGTGCCTCCTAGGCATAATACTCAGTTGATTTCCTGTTTCCCAAAGCCTGTGATTGACCAGTCAGGGTTGTGTGACCTCTTCCCTCCATGCCCTGCATGGCATCAAAGCACCACATGGCTGTCACTCTATGTCCACATGACTTCTTGGTGCAGAATACCTCTGTGTCAGCTTCAGGCTCTGCATTTCATCTCTTTGGCTGTGCTTCAGTCTGTGGAGTCTGCAACAGAGAAGGATGAGATTACCATTACAGATATAAAGTAATATTATATTAAAGATTCTAATCTCTTAGGAGAAGAGCATACAAAACAGTACCAAAAGTAGATTAATTTCAACTGAATTTCTCTGTACATTCTGGAACAGAAAAGGCAGCTCACAGAATATATGGTTTCTCCATCTCTAGATGCCTCCACATCAGGATGGGATGCCTCCTGAAAGACTATTTAAATGGGGCTAAAACTGTGTGGATCAGCATGAGGCAAAATGCATGGATTGCTCTGACTTCTGCAGTGAGGAAGATAAACAGACTAACAGTTGCTTTTTTCTTTAAAATCTTTAACCTTTTGTTAATTTTCTACACTTTAAGCCTTTTTCAAATTTCTGGTTATTATGAGTCCTCCAACCTGCACATCTCTTGGCCAAAAAAATTTGTTTTGGTTAAAAGAAATAGGTAGGGACAAGAGCCAAGAAACAAAATTGCCAGTTTTTTACATGACTGCTGATTGTGAAACCTTGGCAAGAGGAAACTGAAGAACCTCCATAACTGGAAAGTCTGAAAAATGCTTTTCCCTTGCTGTGTTTGAAAATACTTACCAGTATGATTTTGAAGACAGCATTAAAATCAGTAAGAAATAGAAGGGAAATGAAGGACAGAGTTTAAGCACTGCAAATTGTGCTTTTGCTTTGTTTCCCTTTTCCATTATTTGTATTGACTACAATATTAATGTGAGACAGCAGTAGCTAGGACACTTCTTGAAGACTGTTCAGAGGTACTTTGCATTTTTGCTTCCAAGGACAGAAAATTGAAGCAAATGAAATATGGCTTGTATGAGAGTCTGGATGGAAATAAGCATATCTTGTATTCCCAATACTTATGTGACTAGGTAATATTATAAGACACAGAGAAAGAAGATCCATAATGCAAGAAAATAATTAACAGAAGCCAAAGGAAGAAAATAAATTAAAAACCTCAAGATCTGATATTGTTCCATGACAACATCAGTCTATTTAGCTTTGCAAATTACAGTTTTGATCTGATTGTTAACTTTGTTGAACAATTTGCAATGTGTGTAATCTTTTTTTTCTGTGCTTGTAGAAACTGCCAGTGAATCAAGACACTGTGTCAAGGCAAATCACTGCATTTGTATTAGGTATTTCATTTGCTTTAGTCCAAATAACTTCAGCATATACTGACATCCAATATTCAAATATGCAATATAAATTTAATTTGCAGTCTCTTGCATTTCTAATGCAGGGGGAATTTTTAACAGAGTGCAACCATTTTAAATATTTATAAAAAACTCACAAGACTGCAAAGTTATTGGATATTATAATTTGCTTCATACATAAACATGACAGTAAAAAGACAGGAAAAAAGTAAGAGAGTTCTATCTCATGGCTTTATTATTAAAGGTTGTTTGAAAGAGGTTTCAATATTAAACAAAAAAGAGTTTATCAGAAAGGCACCTGAAAGTTCACAGAAGGCAGGATGCACAAGAAATAAAGGAGAAGTGAACTCTGGCAATCCTCTTCAGAGAGCAGTGACTTAGGACATGAAGTGGCACCTCGAGGGCTGCTCAATTCCTAAAGCATGGCAACTAAAGTGAATGTGGCTTTGTTCATGCCCTTGTTGTG
This sequence comes from Bombycilla garrulus, assembly GCA_013400315.1. Lineage (NCBI taxonomy): Eukaryota > Metazoa > Chordata > Aves > Passeriformes > Bombycillidae > Bombycilla > Bombycilla garrulus. Next base: position 210,838 of record VXBU01004836.1, read on the forward strand.
GTTCACCCCAGCCAACAGCCAATAACCACTGACTCATTCACTCCCCTACCAACAAGATTGCGAGGAAAATCAAAAGGGCAAAAGCAAAAAACTCATGGGTTGAGATAAAGACAGTTTAACAGGGAAAGCATAAGCTACACAGACAAGCAAAGCAAAGCAAGGAATTGATTCCCCACTTTCCATGGGTGGGCAAGTGTACAGCCATCACCAGGAGAGCAGGGCTCTGTCACCAGTAACAGTGAAGAACTTGGGAAGACAAATGCCATCACTGCAAATGTCCCCTCCTTCCTCCTTTTCCCTGCCACTTTATATACAGAGCATGATGTTGCATGGTCTGGAGTCCCTTTGGTCAGTTTGGGTCACTGTCCTGGCTGTGTCTCCTCCCAGCCTCTCAAGCACCCACAGTCTCCTCCCCAGTGTGGCAGTACGAGAAGCAGAAAAAACCTTGGCTCTGTGTAAGCCCTGCTCAGCAATAACAAAAACATCTCTATATTTATTTTGAACAGCTCTGTGTTCAGCACCAATTCAGCCACTGTGAAGAAAATTAACTCTACGCCAGCCAAAGCCAGCACAGCCCAACAAACCAAACCACTCCCACCTGTCCACCTGGCACTGTGCATCCTTTCAGACAGAGGGAGTCAGAATGATAGATGGATGACCACGGCAACCCTCCTTGGCTCCAATTAATTTCTTTTGGAGCTTTGCTAAGTACCATTAAAGAATTCAGCCTTTAGGCTGATCTAATACATACTGGATAATTTTAAATCAACTTGGCTATATGCAGTTTCTAGTTGTAATCCCAGTCCTGCCATTGGGTTTTCTCCCAACTTGAGTAGTTTATTTACAGAAAGCAGTGTCACTTCCTTTAAATCTTTTGGAAGAACTAAATGGGAATCCCCCTGGCTCCCTTCTTTAAGAGAATAGAGGTAGATTGGGGCACTAAATGGTGAAAAGACATCTTCATTAAGCCTAACAGAAATGCAAGAGGAAAAAGATATGTTGAGTACCTTTTACAGTATCTAAAGAATAGGCTAACTAGTCAGAGACTCATGGAGCCCAGCCAAGTTCTAATAAGTTGCCTGGTTCTTAGTCTAATGCTTTGTAATTTCAGGAGATAGTGAAAAACAACAAAATAATAGTAATTAAAAAAAATTAAGAGTTTGCACTTTTACCCTTGGAAATAGTAACACAAAAATGACTGCACTGAGTCAGAATAATGGAGCATGTAACCTGATATCCACCAGTAAACACCATTTTAACTAAATAAGATTAGAGCAGGAATACAATTGTTTACGTACCAGGTCTTTACATACTACAATGTAATTTAGCAAAATGAGTGGCTAATGATCTAATATTCAACTCTGCATATCACCTCAAAGTACAATGTTGGTAATCTGCAAGTGCACTGAGACCACAGTCAAAAAACCCCACATCACAGAAATAGATTGAAAGAAGCATAAGAAATAGGCTATTAATCAGGGGTAAAATGTAAATCAGTACTCTCCCTAAAAAAAAATCTAACAAGTCAACAAACAGAAAAGGTCATAATAAATCCAGAGGATAACTGGAATTTCTCAAGAGCAGAATTCCCATCATTATCTTAATGCTAGAACATGAGTTCCCTAGTGTTCTTGCTAAAATAAACAACAAGAAAAGAAGTGTTGAGAACTTGTTTTCTCCTCCATTAGACAATTATCAATTGTTTTATTCAGCTGTTAAATTATCTAATACAGTGAGACATAATTTAAGAATACACAAGATAGGTTGCATTACCCAGAAATGAGTCTCTGAAAGACAAAGAAAGGGGAAGGCACCTGGAACTACCTGTTTGTTTTGGGTTTTTTTTCCTAGCAAACCATGTTGTAGTTCAATTACAATTGGAAATGCTGTTTTATGTTACTTGTGGGCTAAGAATAAAAATAGTAAAAGGTAAGGTTGTGTTTACTACTACTCCTTTAGTGAGCTGCAGCATCAGTTGCACACTGCCTGACTGAGCCCAGGGCAACAGGAAAATATTGAACCATTTTGTTCAGAAGCAGGAGATGGATGATGCAGGAGAGGGCCAAGTGTCTGCGCATGGTAGGGATGAAACACTCAAAAATCATTCCAGGCAAGCCCTAGATCCAGAGTTTCCATCTCAGCCAAGAATGCCTTGGGGAATTTGTTAAGCCTTTGATAACTTTAAATACAATGCCTAGGAAAATAAAGGCAAGTCTATATTTCATTTTGGCCTAGCAGTTGGCAATTTACCCAGCAATTCATAGAAAGTCAGTTAAATAAACTGGAATGGTGCTAAACACTCCAGTCTAATACGTTTAGAGGTTTTAATTACAAGTGAAAAAATACAATACAAACGAGTTACCTGAGCACTGGAGTTCGGCTGACAGAAATAAAAGGAAAACTTATGACCTGGCATCACATTCAAAGGAAGACATAGATAAAAAAGTGTCTTCCTTCATCTCCTTTACCACAATATCATTTATCTCTTCCAAAAATACAGAACAATATGAATCATTTACAATGTCATCACTGTGGCTTCTTGCTCAGTGGTAATTCAACTTGGAAGTTTGGGGAAAAAAAGCCAATATATGGACTGACTCATACTTCTGTACTTCGCCATTTTTATCAGTCTTCAGAAACAGACCTTTTCAGCTTCAACAATGGGAAGTATCACTTAGATAACAAATTTATCACACAAAAAATATAAACGATACAGAAGAACACAATGCAGTACTCTAAAAGTGGAATCAGTATAGTCCTCAGCAACAGAAAATTCTTTTGTGATGAACAAAATAAAGAAAAAAAATTAACTATACCTGGAAAGCAGGGTGCAGAGATTGTATCACCCCACATTCCACCTCGGCAGGAAAATGATAGATTATACTTGTCATAATATGATTTAAGATTTATGCAAGAAATTCAGAAATACTTCCACAGACTTATACAAGAAGTTTGGAAATACTTCACCAAGCAATCTCTTCTTTGTCACGATCCTCTCACATTTAGTACACAAACATATGAAGTTTAGTGTAAGGAAGTAAGAAATGAAATTATACATTCCACTATATATTACTAATTTTGCAGACCACAGCCTTATAAGAGTTATCACATATAAGAGAAAGACACTTCACTGAATATGAAATCAAAAACCTAAAACCATAAAGCCTCCGGTTAAAGAATTTTGTTTGCATTTATGATAGTTTCTCCTTCATTTGCTCCATCTGTCCGTGGGACAGGATTTTTAGCTTGTCCATATGGAGTATAACAATACTGAGATACTTGCAAAAAAATAATTGGGTGAAATCATTTTGGGATAGTAAAAGAAACACCTTGAATTTACGAAGTTCACTCCTAGTTAAATGAAAACTGCCTACCACATTGTCTCTGCAGGTGCTGCAAGGCCTATTTCTAGCAGTATTACAGCAGCTCAGCTCGAAAAACAAATTTAAAACAAATGCAGGGAGTACAGAAGTCCTTGGGTTACCTCACTGAGCACCCCGGGGATTTCCTGCCAAGAAAAGCCTCATTGCAAGGGCCATGTGGTTTGGCAGCATACACACTGGAGCTGCTGATGGGAGAAGGAGGAAGGAAGCAGCACTTTTGTCTCAGGAAAGCAATGTCTTTGCTCAGAACACAGAGAACACAATGGTGAGGAGCCCTGGCTTTTGTCACCAGCGGGCGAGCAGTACCTCATCACTGCAGACCCACCAAGCCAAAGGGAACATGACCTTTAAACAACTCGGTGCCTTTACAGTTTGCAACTGTAATTTGGCAACCTTTAATGCTGCAAGACCTGGTCAGAGACTTCTTGCAATCTGAGCAGATCCATTTGCCTCCAAAGTGACTAAGGCTGCTTCCTCTTCACATTGATCCATTCCCTTTTTAAAACATGATGACTTGGGAGATGTGCAAGCTCCTATTTGCAGTCTTTTCCATACTTCCTACAACAGAATGGACTATTTTCAGTTCCTTTTTGCATTTTTAATTCTTGCCTGTCTCTGTTTTTTCCCTTGGAAGGTTTGTAGGCATACGTTACTACAGAAGGGGAAGTCAGTTGCTGATTTTTTAGGAAGAGTGAAGTCACCCACAAGGCAGTACTGATGACATTTGTGGTTTTTCATTTATTTCCCTTACTGGTCATTCAAAGTTTCCTTTGGTAACAGGTGCTTGGCTGAGGCCTGATAAAGTCTCCTGAGCTTCTGGGGTACTCTGTCATTAACAGAGGTGTTCTTCAGTGCTTCCTTGAGGGGTTTATTTCCCATCCTTTGATGCAAATCAACACAGTCCAATTTTAAGAAGACCGGATGATTAACATCAGATCAGAATCTGCCATCCTCCATTTTAATTTCCTGGAAAACAACTAGCAATTCAAGGCTTTTCTGCCTAGCAATCAGCTGTCAGTTGTATAAGAACTTCTTCAACTAGATGCAAGCTCACGATCAAAAGTTAAAAGTCCACCAAAAAAAACCCAACTGTGAGAACAGATTTCAGAATGTTAATCCTTATGTTGAAGTGCATAATGCTACTCAAATATGTATTCAAATACATTCCTGCATAAGTACAATAGCTGCTCAAATTCCCAGGGAAGGATATGATTTGTGTAAGATTTTGTTTTCCAGTGGCAGCAACAATTTTTTTTTGCATTTTTCTCTTAAATAGCATATATTGGCTATCATTGTCATTAAAAACATACATTTTTAAAATCCCTTAAACCACTGCTTCTACTTACTCTCCTTGAGGATGTACTAGCTGGTAGCTTGGGAACTTTCATCATATATCAATTAGTAAGTGAAAGAGAACTACTGCACATGCTAATTTACTGTTTTCATTAGATGGAGCTGAACAGTATTAACACTGATGAATCTAATGAAATTAATATTATATCTCAGTGGATACTGTGACTCAAAGACAGAAGACTATCAGCAGGAATTTTCCACACTGAATTCTGAGTGGAAAACTAGCTCATACACTCGCATACTGCATACACAAATCCACAAAAAATTGCATTAAAAAAAATTTAATTTCTTAAAAGAATTTGTTTGGGAGAGATAAAATTTATTTTCTGAACAAAATGAAAGTGCTGATTTTCTGGTAGATTTTTCACTTGCCTGCTTTGTATCACTTGTCCCAGAGCCTTGCTGTTACAGGACTTGGAATGTGTCTGTACTCAGTGCCCCCGGCTGTCAGGCTGTGATTATGCAGCCATCCGTGGGAACACTAAATAATGTCACAAGACCTGAAAACTGTATTAACTTCCTGGTGAGGAGAAACAGGAGGGACATTTCTCTGAGCTTATCATCACTTTTCCTTCCAGTTTGCATGAATTAAACAGTGATGTCTGCAAAAGGACTTGGGAGCTTCACCTGATATTTAACGGGGACTTGCACACTTCTGATTCAGCTCATGGGCTCATGAAAGCCAAAGGATGTCTGTGTTTTCAGAATATTATAACAGTATGGAATCCCTTCAACCTTTATTACTTACTCAGGATCCAAATTATTGAAATTTATTTTCTTTTGTCACTGTAGAAGGCATAGCAATGCCAGCCAGAAATAAATGTATATTAGGTAAATTATATTTGACTCTTTCTGAGCAGGTGCAGTCACAAGAAAATAGGAGTGAGATAGAGGGAAAGATTGTTAAAAGGGATAGAAAAGATAAGAAAAAACCTCCTCACTTTCTAAGAATTGAGAAGCAAGAGGAAGCAGAAAAGAGGTGAAAAACAGAGGCTGGAGTGTGTCTCCAGCCAGATTTGGAGAAACACATAATTCTTAACTCCACATGATGAATTACGAGCAGTCATGAAAAATGCAAATCCCTTGCACTAAAGGCAAAGGTAAAGCAGAACAGTTCTGCCTAGTAATATCAAAAGATAGTTCAGGAAAAAGAGTAAGAATTCCACCATTACTTGCAACTAAAACTTGCCTATCAGGCACCTTCAGCAGATGCTTTAGTCAGACTATTTCTGCCCTGAGACGTGGGCTAGAATCTGTCAGGGTTGCCCTTTGGCTGGATGCCAGGTGTCCACCAAGCTGCTCTATTACTCACCTTCTCAGCAGGACAGGGAGAAGATAAGATAGGGAAAAAACCTCATGTGTCAAAATAAAGGCAGTTTATTAAAGCAAAAGCGAAGGCCGTGTACAGCAGCAAAGGAAAATGAAAATATTTTTTCTCTACTTCCCATCAGCAGATGATGTCCAGCTACTTCCTAGAAAGTAGGCTTTCAGCAAGTGTTCTGGAAGACAAATGTCATAACAACGAATGTCCTCCTCCTTCCCCCTGGCTTCCATTGCTGGACACATTTTATACATTTCAAAATGTCCCTTTGCTTAGCTTGGGTCAGCTGTCCTGGCTAAGTCCTCTCTCAAGATCTTGCCCTCCCTCGCCTCCTAGTGAACGGTGAGAGTTGGGGAGACAGCCTTGGCACAGCAGCGGCCAAACCACTGGTGTGTTATCAGCACCTTTCTAGATATCCATAACAACCCACAGCACTGTGAGGGCTGCAGTGGGGAAAATTAACTCCATCTGAGCCATGATCAATACATTGTCAGCACCAGGAGATCTGCAGAGGAGTCACTGTGAGAGAGAGAAGCTCAGCTGCTTAACTAATGCAAATTAGTATCGCTTCATTATCTTCATAGAGCTCTGACAAATGTATATCAGCTGAAGATCTGGCTTATTCTGTCTTGTTCTGCTTCAAGCAAACATATCCTTTTATCTCTATTTTAATGCAAAGCACCTAATAAAACCTTCATTTTGACATAAGTGGGCTGCATGAGTGAGAAAGAAAGCTGATAAGCTTCTCAACAGTTGGCAACAAGATCCTCAACTAATGAGTAAAAAATCTGAATCATGATCTTACTCTTCTGATGACGAATATTTCTAGTAATTGTTGTCAGTAACACAGGCCTTGGAGAGGGACTGGTTTGGGTAGGAGATCTAATTCTGCTAGAAGGCATTACAGACTGTGAGCCCATCTTCAAAGCGCCATCGAAAAGAGAAGCAGGCACTTCTGTTAAAGCTTTCTCCTGAACTGATCTGAGCTGCACAGCTACAACTGTTTAATACTGGGCTATTCATTGCTGCATTGCCACAATATCAATCTACTCTCTTCTTGATCCACATGCCTCTTCCTGAGAAGTGGAATGCCTTGCCAAGAACTAAGATAAGAGGCCAGGCTTGGGCAATTTGGTTCCAAGTGGGGCCTCTTGGCAACCACCAGGACTTCACACTGATATCGCAAAACACCAAGATGAGTTCCCTGGATATCCAGGAAGAATAGCTATGCAGTAAGGGGCATTCCCAAGACAGTTAATTTCTCTGTGAGCCATATGTGACATGCCAACATCCCATCCACATTCACGATTTCATTCTAGGGCTCAGGCCAGGCAATCAGATGATAAAATGACCCAGGTGCCATGGGTAAACCACCAAGTGTTTCCTTACATCCTCAGGTTCCTAAACACCTTCCAAACCTGGGCTCTGAATCCTCTTTTCTGCTCTTGGGAGAGCTCCTATCTTCTTCTCCTTGTCAGAGACAATCTGCCGCACTGACAGTTCACTTTGCAGTCCATTCTGGCCACAAGTAATGGCCCTCTGAGCCTAGAGAGCCATCCTGCTAACTGCCACCATGGAAATGGGGAAAAAAGACAAGATCCAAGAGGCTGGCTTCACCCTTCTCAATTTCAACAAATAATTTTTGTCCAGTGTGTTGTTCAATATAAGAAATACTTGAAACACTATGAAGTGCCACTTCAGCTTCGCATTTTTTTCTGTATTCCCAAAGTGGCACAAGCAAATTCTCAGCTGGTTCAGGTGGTCCTAAACACCTGCTGCAGCCTCTCTTATGCCCTAATTCCCAGCACGAGACTTGGCAAAGGACGGGAGGCAACCAGCTCTTCCCCCATTGCAGAAAGCCAGGTGGTGACTGCCGAAACAGCGTCGATGCTGACGGAAGAGTGAGTAAGGCTTCAGAAAAATAAAATCTATGTTAGGAATTCAAGCATCCCACACCATAGAAGGATCCAAGAATCCTGCTAAAATGACACCATCCAGTTGATATTTTGCAGATATTTTTGAACTCCATTTCCTTATCACTTTTTTAAAGGCCAATTTCTTTGTTAACATGTAAAAGAGGATTTGAAAAGGTCTCACATCTATGTCCTATATGATAAAACAGCTAGTGGTTTGCATGACTGATTTAGAGATTGCTTCCATCTGCAGTAGTTTAAATACCATGTCTCATTTCAGAAGAGAAAAGTGGCATAAATATGTGACTAAGTGACATAAAAAATTTGACACCTAAGGAATAGCATTTTCTGCATGATCTCAAACTCGATAGAAATGAAGCATATATTTTTCACGCTAAAAATACTAATCTGAACATTCTGCAGAAATGGGGCTCATTGACATTTACCTGAGAAAAAATGATACACAAATTGTATGTGTGGACAAAATAAATGCATATTCCCTTCAAACATTTCCAGTGCTCTAAAATTAGTCTGGAATTTAATTTAATTGGAAACAGAAATTGGTTCCAGTTAAACCAAAATATTTTTGATGAACCCAATGCGTGCAATAGGAGCTTTCTTTCCAAGAAAGTAGATCAGTAGAAAAGGTCCAGGGGAAATTTTCACAGCAAAACTTTGTAAACAGAAGAAAACAGTAATTTGCTGTCTCACAGCCAAAGGGAGTCCTATGAGAAAGAAGATTATGGTCAAATATGTTAGAATCCAGAATTCTCTGTTTTGACCCCTCAAATTGATGGCAGTACGTTATTAAAAATAAACCTGTATTTGTTGAAGAAACTACCACAACAACAACAAAACCTAAGTAGAAATAACAGTAAGCATATCCAATATGCATATATATTTGATTTTGTTGCTCAAAAACACCATCTGGAAAAGCTTCATCCACAAAAATGAAAGAACAAGGATAAAAAAATGTATTTTCTTCCCTGTATTTCATTAACATCCGAACTTCATGAGGAGATGGGTCAAACTGAATGGCAAGTTAAATTTTACAGCAGCAGCACAAAACAAACACAAACAAAGCTAAAATTATGAATATATTTTATCATATCCTGTGCATTGGTTTTGTTCAGAAAAGCCTGGAGAAGTATTGCTGGATAGGTTCTCAAATGTGCATCTGCATGCCTTAGGGTTGCTCTGGAGAGGCGTTTTTCCAGCCTGTTCAGAAACATTTCCTCCCTTTCCTGGAAATGCTGCTGAAATGAGGATTACAAAAAGGATCTTGGCATTACCAACAAGAATTAAAGGATTGCTCTATGTGCTGGGTTGTACTCGTAGTTTATACACCCCAGAATGGTATATCTCTTTTTTTTCAGACTGACATGCAGCTCAAAATGCATGATATTGTCAGGAGAATGGCTCTGTAGAACAGAATAATCCAGCTGGTGATGCTGTGCTTCATGCACCCATGGATGGGGGCTGCTCTCTGGGCTTCCAGGGCACATGGTTGTTTTGTGCAGAGATTGCTGCCAACCAGCACCCCCAGATTCCTTCCAGCAGGGATACTCTCCAGCCACTTTTCTCCCTATTCATACTTGTGCCCAGCGTTACTTCATCCCAGGTGCAGAATCCAATATTTGGACTTGTTGACTATCATGTCATTAATGATTGCCCAAGGCTCCAATCTATCTAGATTGGAGACCGGAGTCCTGTGCTCTCCATTCCCTCTTAGTTCACGAGACTAGATCTGGTTATGTGTAGCATGTTCCAGTTGTTCTACTGAATGTGCAGATTGTCTCAGAATATTTCTCCATTTTTTTTCTGCCTTGCAGCATAACTATAGACCCGTTTATTTTTTTTTTTTTTACTATAAGCACCATCTATTCCTTCACTGAGACCACTGGTGAAAGCAAACTAGAAGGCAAAATCCTACACAGCTTCATAAATATATCTTCCCCTTTTGTCAATAAAGTGCTGAAAAGTATTTCTTGAGCTCAATTTTGCTTACAGGTTAGGGTTCTTTCATCTAAACTATGATCCTGTAGCTGACTTGTGTATATAATTTTAAGCATTTTGAAAAGTCTTACTAAGAACCAGGTATAAAATGTTCACATTCCCATTCTATCTACAAATGCCATTATTCCACTGTAAAAAGAATTACTTGGATCTGCAAAGAACAAGTTTCATGCTCCAAGTCAGACAAGAGGAGAGTTGATGCAACTCCTCTCATAATTTTCCAATTGCTTATGAATGTGTTTCTGAATTTTCTGTTCCAGAGTTCTTCTGGGTATTAAAGTTATGCTGAGTACTATGCAGCTCCCTTGCTTCTCCTCACCCTTGCTCCTTATAAAGAAAGGGAGGAAAGCAAAAATGATGAGATCAATTTCTGACGCTTCATCCGTTCCCTTTGTGAATCCCCAGAGCTGGTTGCTTCTGGCTCCCACATCTTCTTAGCAAGTGCTTTTTCTGTCAAAGAATGGAGTTCATCAGGTCTGGAACAGCTACGAACATCTTATCTAAGTATCTTATTTACCTCTGAGACAGAGGGTTTATTGCTGGTATTAACTTTGCTAATCTCTCTTTCTTGCTGCCTCTTCTATTAATGATTGAAAGGTAACACTGCCTACCTTGCTTAATAGTTAATTAAAAAACCCAAACCTTCTGCAACATTTCTTATCTTTATAAAATTTAATGATGGCAAATATTTCCTGAAATTCAATTAGAAATTCAGTTTACAAAAATTCAATACCATTCATAATTGCAAATGGCTCAGCCATGCAATGGAATGAATTATTGTCTATTGTATTTCCTTTAAATCCTGGTTAACCTCTTGCTGCTTCTAAATTGGAATAAAAGCACAGAGATGTAGAATGCGAGTACCCTCAAAATATCAATATAAATTGACTGAAATACATTGCTGAGGATGCAACTTGCATGTTAAAAAAAAATCACTTCAGTTGTCATACAGAACTTGAAAGTGGGGGGATAACTCAATAATGGTAATGAAATTTCATCTTCCTTAAATGTTATTAAATGTTATGTAAATCATTGTTAATTATATCCAGCACTGAAAATACTGCTGTGTAGATAATGTTTCAGTGGCAATGAGCACAAGAAAGACAAAATGATGGTTTTTCTTGCTATACTTGTACTGGAAAAGGGGAACTTTGACACCTTTTGATGAGTAGAAAGATGAAACCTGAAGGGAAAAGTCAGCCCTAGATAAAACAAGTTTTTGATCTGGCAACTTCTAAAAGGCAATTTGCACTTGATCTGACTCACATATTAAAAATATACAGTAGACAATTAATTCAAAGAGTAGTGTCTTTTCAAAGTCTTATTTTTGAAAGAACTAACATTCCCAGAATTAAATTAAAATGCACTTTCAGAAATATCCAAGTTGAAAGTGCTGTTATCTTTAATATTGGAGGCCATGTCACCATGCTTCTGTAATTTTTGCAAAAATCCTTGTTTGAAGGTCTGGAGGAAAAGTTTAATCCAATTGTTGGGGCATTATTTTAGCTTTTATTCATAAAGGCATTTGAGTGCATGCTCAATTCTCATTTAAATCAATAAGACTTAAGTGTTTTGGTCCAGGGCAGGTCTGTGTTTATTTCCTTTCATGAGTCACACCCTCAGTCTTCAAGAAAAAAAACTCTAGAATTAACTACTTCATATTTTTAAAAAATAGTCAAAACAGTCTGTAACTGTACAAACACAATTTTTTTTTTCTGAAGATTTTGTGCAATTAGAGTTTGCAGTACTTAGTGGAAATGGTGTAAGACAGTGGAGGAGGAGAAAGAGCGAGTGGTTCTTAATTATTTGAGGTGTGATAGAAAAATTGCTGTAAATACTGGGTGTGAGGACTGTAGAGCTTTGCAGTGCTCTGCTGAGGCACCTGTAGGGTCTCTGCCTCCATCTGGAGGGAAATCACCTACCAAACTAATACCATCCCCAGAAAGGAGCCGAAATCCTCTCCCACAACACTACGTTAGTCCTCCACTTAATACATCAAGAGACAAAACAAAAGAGGCACAAAAAAGTGCAGTATTTTAAGGAGAGTTCCAGTAGGAGGAGATATTAACAGTCAAGGTTAGGAAAGTAGAACAACCTTTAAGGGCACTTCACATACTCACTGAAGCTGGAAGGCTGAAGCTGCTCAACTTGCAGCTCTCATTAAAGCTTACACCAAACGCAATGAGCTCAGAATTGGAACTGAGGGCCCCAGTTGAGGAGAGCACTCAGTCAAATCCTTGAGTGTTTTGTTGACAAGGGCTAGGTTGAAGGATGTGCTTAATGTGCAGGTGCCAGTGCTCACAGAAACAGAATTGAAAATGCATGTCTCACAAGGACTGCAGTGAGAAGTTTCACATTTGCTTTCTGCAGAGGTTCTGCTGGAAGAAACTTCTGCACATGGTTTGCAGAAAGGCAACACAAGCAGTGGTCTGACAGTGACGGGAAAAACGATGTATCATTTAAATAAATACATAAAGCCGCTTATCGTCTGCTCTACCTGCAACATCAATTAAGAGAAATTCAATGGAATACTGGCATCATGTGGCAAGCTGGAAACACTTTAGGGTGACTATACTTTTTCGGACTAATATGGAACATGATGTACTGTAGGGCAGGAATACAGCCCTTGCCTTCAGCTTATAAACAAATCATGAGGAACAGATAGTTTAAAGAGTATCTGTTGGACAGACCAGACAGAGAAGGAAAATTTATGTAAACTATGCCTCAGCACAAAAGTACATGGGCCACTTTAGCATGTGTGAGGCTATTTTACCTTCTCTGTGACAAGAAGTGACCCAAAGGCACAACCAAAATGTGCACTTAAAATGCTGAACATGCACAGAAAAGAGTAAGCAGTGCCTGCATCCCTAATAACACTTAAACTAAGCCCTCTAAATAATCACTTTTCAGGAGCCATTGGCTAAAAACCATGAAGGGTCCAGGGAGCTTCAGCCATGGGAATGTCCCCACTGCTGCTTGAATACCTACAGCACTGCACTGCAGCTGTACACCCTACTGTCTCCTTGCTTCTCTTCTGTCTCTCTTACACACACATGCTCAGAGTGAATCCTGCACTCACCATCGTCCTTACGTCAACAAGACAGCTGCTCTCACAGAAGAACTGGTGCTGCTCAGGGTCTTAAGTCATGGTACTGGAAAAAAGGGAATTGTTTATGAATGAAAAATGTCAAATCAAATGGACTCCAACTTTCTCCATAGTGCAGACTCAGCCATTAGTTTGTTATATAAAATATTGGCATTGCATTACACTTGTTTCTGCATCATGTATAGGAAGACTGAAAAGGATTTCTGTAATGGAAATGCACGACTAAGAGGCAATTTTTAGCTTCTACATTTGCAATATGAAGCTTTTCCAACTAAGTAGCAGGATTATCAAGTTCCTTGAAGGAATTTCTTTCAAGAAAGCAGCAGCCAGTAGTTGACATGTAATAGGATAGTGCTTTAACTTGGAAGATAGATGATGCCTTTCTACAGCTTAAAGGCAGTACAAGTGTTTTGAATTCACATTTTTGGATCCATTAATTTATCTTAGATCAAAGAAATCAGCTGGTAATATGCCCTTTGGTACTAAGTAATCGCTTCTGTATCTTTGTAATATTAGATAGGATGGCAGTACTTGGAAAAAACACTTTCCATACACTGCGGATGCCATATCAGTGAATTCTGATAAGTAGTATTTTTTTTTTCTTGGTATGAATGAAAAGCCATTTTACATTCATTTGAAAATACCTACCAGTAATGCATTTACTTTTGGCTACCTTCTTTAGATCTGTGATTAGGTGATATGGCAGAAACATACAAGCCAATATATTATTTATTTGCAATTAGGTCAACATTAATTTTTCAGCACTCTTTTTTAGTGAGAGCACAGCTTCAAACTTCTCAGCTTGATGACAGTAAAGCAGTGATACAAACTCCCAGCTATTCATCTTTCAAGGATTAACTATGAGAAAAATATCAGTATATAGTTTCAAATTTCATTCCCAGTTTTCAGATTTTGGTTGGGCATCATTCTATCATTTTTACAGCTCAGTATATCTTCACAGTAATGTCCAAAGAGCAAGCATGTCAAATTACACAGCAGTTAGAGTTTAAGCATTGTTCTGCTAGGGGCCAACAGCCTCTTCCTTAAATTCCTGGGAAATGTATCATCACAGTGTTCCATCTTATCTTTTCCAGACAAAAGCTTTTTGGAGCTTTGCTTTTTAATGTAGAGACAATTCTAGTTTCACGAAATGATTTTAAAAGCCCTAAATGAAACAAAACCTGTGTGTGAAATTTCATTACTGGTACCAAAGTGAACTGTGCTGAGATGGAGTGTTTGCTGCAGTTACTATATTGAATCTAGCTAGTCTCCTCTGAGAAAATGAGGACAAATACTGCCAATAAAAAGAAAATGTGGATTGTGTTTTAGCTGTTTGGGTCATGTTTAAAAGCAATCAACACAGTTGGGGGGTTTGGTACAATGGCAACAGTGGCTATAAACCACAATTCAAAGGGATACATCTTCAACAAAAATCAAGCACCTGCAAAAGGATATGAAAATATAATTAATTGCTTATTTTTTTTCTTTATTTAGGTGTTCACTAGCCTGCTTGGGGTATTTCTGCAGTCGGTTCAGGTTTGCCTTAACTGCTGCTGTCATCAGCATTAATTACAGAGATATTAATTTTGCTCCTACTCAGCAAAATCACAATAAAGTGTAGTCTCAGATATGTCTCCACAACTGCAGTTGTTCACATTTTGCTACAGCGATATTAACAGTGTGCAGCTGCTGTGGGCTGTAAGATGCTTTTTTCCCAAGAAGTTTCTGATTAATGGCCGTGCTAAAGTCAGCTAAAGTTTGATCTGTCCAACAGGAAAGGCAGAACAGACACTTTCTTGAAAGATGCATTTGTGTCATTTTGTGTTGATAATCATATCCTTGGTATTTACACGTTCAGTTTGTCTTTACAGCTTTTATCAAACCTTTCATCTCAGTACCACTCACTTTCCAACATAACCCATATTTCTTCCCCTCTGGAAGACTGAAAGAGGACAGGGACATTCCAGAACAGCTAGTTGATTTGCTTACAGCAGTGTCCTCAAAGCCATCATTTGAGGAACAACCTGGTCCTTTATGTGACAAAACTAGGGGGTTTGCCCCCCTTTTTTGGAGGATTTGGAGAAGGGCCAAGGATTTGTAGAGATTCTGCTATAAGGTGACAGAGTTCTGTGGGATGTTATCAGTAGAGCAGCTTCCTGCTGCTGCTAGCACACATTTGTAACAGAAAAATATCCTTGCCTTCAGCTAAACCATACAGCATTGCACACTGGGAGTAAAGAGAAGACTGCTCTAGGGGAAGAAAAACAAGAAGAAAAAATATAAGGGTTATTTATCCAAACACAAAAAAATAATACAAACTTATTTTTTTTTATTAGGCTCACCAGCATGCTGAGCCCTGAACTGAGTAAACCAGGGCTTCAGCCAGGGGCTACAGAAGGCAGAAACTGAGCTTGACTGCTGCTGATGCCAGGGGATGCAGCTACAGGAAAATCAACTGAGCACTGTTATGTTCTCAGGGGGGTGAAGATGGATCTGTTTATACCCAAGTTAACTGGATGGCTGAGCTAGAGCCTCAGGGTGGGACCTCCACAGAGAGGTACCACAGGTTAATGGGATTGCTACCGACAGGTTAGGATGGAAACCAGGAAACACAGCAGAAACACATGGACAGCATGCAGCATGGCAGTGATTGCAGTGAGCTGGAGATGTGTACTGATGTGAATAGGCACATTTCCCTAAGCCACTAAATCAATAGGGTACACGAAACCTGAGGAATGTCAAAGGAGTGGAAGAGGTGGCATGCCTTTGCTAGAAAGCCAGTGAAGACCAAAAGCAGACATACTATTCAGACATTAAAACATGTAGAAAAAATGTAGCTGTAAGTTTTCCTGTTTTCCACAAGGCTGAAATTGTAGCGAACATAACAAGAAAGCAAACTTACACACAGTTCAGCTACAGAGAACTTTTTTATCAATTCCAGCTCCAGCAGAAATATTTCAATACACACCCACAAGGAAATGCTTGGAGTTGTAAGAATTGAGGCTGTCATTCAAAAAGTCTCTCACTGCCAATTCTGCTGAGTACCTTCATGTGATGAGGGAAAAGCACAAGCATTGCTAAAGATAGAGCATTGGGAAAGACAAAGACCTTCACAAGAAGGCAGAGCAGATGGATGGACTTCAAAACGTTCATTTCCCACTGCTGAGAAATGTTAAAACTTAAAAAATCACTCCTCCACCTCTGCCCAAGGTTTAAACTTTTTTCTACAGATGAAATGAATCTTACTGACTTATGCAGTTATTTGTTTTCTGAAGAAAGTTAATGGGACCTCTCAGCTTTAGTTCTCCCTGTCATCTGAGGAGTCTGCAAGATCTCACACCTCTCTTTGGAACTGCAGCTAGAACAGACACACAGAGACACTCCTGTTCCCATATCACTTTGTTTCTGCTAAGCAACAGGTCTCCAGAGGTGATCTGGACATTTGCCTTGCTGTCCAGTAGAGGAAATTATAGTCACTAACAGTTCCATTGAAGAAAAAAGGTGTGGCAGAGCTGCATTGCTGAAAAATGGATAGGAGGAATATTTTGAGAGTTCTCTTTCCTGACAGTTCTCAGCTAGATAGAAACCTGAGAGCCTCTTTTGGGAAAATTATGAAAATTATCATAAAATACTTCAGGCTGGGAAGGACCCTCAGAGGCATCTAGTGTTACCCCCAGCTGAAAGCAAGGCTAACTTCAGTGCTAGATGAGCCTGTTCAAGGCCTTTTCGAGTTTGGAAAATTTTCTGGGAGTGGAAGCACTGCAGCATCCCTGAGCAATGTGTTCCTATGTTTAGACAACTTCAGTGTGAAGTTTTTTTGGTGGTGGTGGTGTTCTTTTTTGGTTTTGGGTTGTTTTTTGGGTTTTTTTGCATGTGTGAGGGTTTTTTCCCCCTTTTTTTAAATACAAGGGAGTAACCTGGAGAACAATTTAACATTGATATAAGCCACAACCTAAGAACTAATAAGTTAACCATCTGTATTCCTCACTGCATACAGAAAGAATTCAGTTTCTCACGAGGACTGTGGAAAGGTCATGGAGGACCTCTTGTTAGCTGAGGAGAAATTCTTCCCCTTTGTGATGGGATTTTCCAAATACACTACAATGTTGCAGGTCAACAAAAGGCCTCCCCATTCTTGTGCACAAGCCAATAAGACTGTTGTCAGCACATAAAAGCTTTCTTAGGAAAAGCTTGGGATAGCCTGTCTTAGCAAACCAACTTAACACATAAAGAAACACAACCTCTGCTCAGGCATCGGGACTGGAAGGGCAGCAATCAGCTGCTGAAGAACAACCTCAGAGTTTCTGTTCTGTGTTAGCCAAGGATCCTCACCCAGCAGCAGAAGTTGACCATTACAGTCACCCATTT
Organism: Bombycilla garrulus; assembly: GCA_013400315.1. NCBI lineage: Eukaryota > Metazoa > Chordata > Aves > Passeriformes > Bombycillidae > Bombycilla > Bombycilla garrulus. The sequence continues at coordinate 228,298 of VXBU01004836.1, forward strand.
TCCCTTTTCTTTTGAAGTAGGATGATGCCAGCTGAGTCTAAATACCTCAGTTCTTAAACTTTGTGTAAATCAGAAGAGAAATTCAGCTATTGTGGAAACAATAACTTATCAGTGAGAGAACACAATGAGATTGGTGGCAGGGAAGCCCAAATGGCCTTGATGGGAGGGAAATCCAAACAAACCCCACTCAGTTCATCATGGTGAAAGGACAAATAGATCAGCCTCAGCAGATCTAGTGCTGACATATGCCAGACTTCTGTCTCTAACAGGAATTGCACACTTACAGGTCTGACTTGGGTCCAGAGCGTGTAGAAAGAACACAGCAGGTACTGAAAAAAATGTGTCAAAGAGCAGAGAGCTCAAAACACTTGGGCCTCATCAGCATGTTGATGCCTTCAGACAAAAGAACATTCAGTAATTTTTCTTGAATTTGGAAGACAGAGATGAAAAAACACTCTGGAAAATAGATATTATAAACTAAAAATGAAATTGAAAAAAAACCCCAAAAAAATTCAAAAGGAGACACTAAACCAAAGAAAATGAGATGAATGGAGGTGCAGTAAAAAGTAAAATGGAGGTGCAGTAAAAAACTTGCCAAAATTTACCCAATTGAAATACCTAAAATCTGGGAAGAAAATAAACAAAGAAACAGAAGAGAAAATGAAGTAATGAAATTAAAAAAACCAACCAAACAAAAAAACCCAAAACAAAACACCCC
>VXBU01004836.1:235571-317756 GCA_013400315.1 Bombycilla garrulus
TGGTGATTTCCCAGGCTTCCATTTGTCAAGGTCTCTCTGCAGGGCCTCCCCGATCCAGGGAATCAGCAGCTTCTTCCAGTTTTGTATCATCTGAACTTGCTCAGTATCTCTTCTGATCCCGTCTCCAAGTCATTTATGAAGTTGTTAAAAAGCACAGGGTCTGAGAAACAGCAGAAAGATATTTATAACACTTGCTTTAAAGAGAATGCTTTAACTGGTATTAAGAAGAGAAAAAAATGTCCAAAAGTTTAAGTTTCCATCAGAAATTATAAAGTTTTATTGTTTTATACTATTTTGCAGAAATCATTTTCTACTAATCCTTTGCTTCCTATTAAAGATATTAAGCATTTCCAGATTATTACTTAGACATTTTAACTAAATGTGAAGAAATCCACTGGTGATGCCTCAAAACCAGCAGGAAAGGATTTTCTCTGGATTCTACAGCCAATGAATACTTAGATCACAGTCCAAAATGTAAAACAAAACTTGTAAACCATTTTGAATAATAACAATACTGAACTGCTACAGTTCCGCTCCAGCACACAAATTACATTGGCCATTTAGCACAACTTTGGTGCAGGAGCTCAGCTCCATGTCAAGATTATTATCAATTCCAGCAACTGCAGCGTAATGCAATTTCAGGAAATATCAGGCAATTTCTCTCCAGCCAAGAAGCCCATCACATGTCCTACCTCAAGCTGTGCTCGTGAGGTCCCTGCAAACAGAATTTAGCCTGGGGCACTTGTGCACCCAAAGGGCCGTGCAGACCTGAGGCAGACACAGTCTCAGTGGGGTTCAGCTGTTACACACACTAAAATGGGGCTGTTAAGCTTGGCTGCTGTGCAGTGAAGCGACTTCAGTGCAAAACAGACAAGCTTGGAGGGCTGCAATTGTAAGCAAGCAATGATTTGTATTTCTTCTCAAGGATAGGCAATAATTGTCAGTTTTTCAGCTCTAAGTAGTTGCTGTCTTTAAGGAAGTCATTCACTGTTGAGAAGATCAAGTAATTTCCTAAATATCTGCTAAAAATTCCTTTCTCCAGGGATTTAATTCATTTGATTTATTAATTCATTATATAGAAGTAAAGTACTTGTTAGTGATGAACAAAGATGACAGAATACAATTTTTATCTAATAATACTAAAGTGAAAGGACTTAAACATGCTTTTGAAGCTGAAATATCTACTAAAAAATTTATAGTGAAAAATTCTCACTAATTCGATGCAGCTTTTTTAGCACATTCCAGTTTTATTTATTATAGAAAGAATGAGTTTACATAGCAAATCTCAGAAATTTTAGGAACAGGTTAGAGAAATAGCTGTCAAAATATCTGCTGAGCTTGCACATGTGGGATGAGATGACTCTTGAGGAATCTTTTCAATGCTCCATCTCTTTATGAGTGTACTTAAAAATTTGGCACACCATAAGAAATTCCTCTAGCCCTTACAAAGGACATTGTAAGATTACAATAATCAATAAGACTATATTCTAGCAATGCAGGCCAGAATATTACATGAGAATGAAACCAAGGAACATGATTAAAAAAGAAAAAATAATTGGACTAACAGCACAGGAAGATACTTGAATTAATAAAACTATTTTGCTTTTTCTTCCAGCAAGAGTAGAATGATTGAGACAGTGAAAAATCCCATAAAAGTGTCAGAAAACAAGAGGGGGAACAAACCCTACAGATATTCTAGGAAACTCCTTAAACCTTTATCATCTAAATGTACACAACTTGCCATACTAGGTTTCTTCAATTGTGCTTTAATTCACGCACATTTGTGGATCCATCCCTCTAAGAAGGGCTCAGAGTACCTTAGTTCACTTCCCTGGATCCCTGCCAGATCATTTCAATCTCAACTCAGGTCTTGAGTCAAAACTCCCATACAACCCACAACTTCCTGTCCGTATTCTGATCACATCTATCATGCAAGTTTCAATTAGATAAATTACGAATCGACCATAAAAAAATGTACTTCTTAAATGACATACTGGCTATGTCTCCAGGTGGAGACACAAGATGTCTCGTGAATCTTCTACAAGCCAAGATGGTCCGAATCACAAGTCTTGGGTCATGATTTTTAAAATTTCCTTTACAGCTTCTTGATGAAGAAAATTATAGCTGATGTACTAATCACTAATCTGGCAACAAATATAAACAACCTTGTTTAGATTACAGCTAGAAAAGATACAACCCCCGTGTGATACCTTGCAATATTTGAGCACAAGTTGGAATACAAAAATACCTTTGTATTGCCATTTATTCCCTCTAGTGTCAAATTACAGTATGATTTAAAGTAGTTCAACAACTGGTTGACAGGGACTTAAAGGGAGTCTCATTGTCCCTATGACCACTCTTATTCTTACTCTAAGTTATTAGATAAGAAAATGGAGATCAGAATGAGTAACTGAAAATCGTTAATAAAATACTAAATAAGCTAAACAAGCTGACAGCAAATTATGAGGGAGGGAAAGTGGAAACACATCTCAGTGACAATCCTGCACAGCAACTGGTCTAATTGAGACCCTCTTGAATATTTTATGCCAGGCATAAGGCAAATTATCCTTCTATCTCTAATCATTACTTTAGTTCTCTTCATCAGAGAAATAATAGGTACATAATCCCCAAGATTTTCAAACCTTATTTGATGATTTTTGGTTGGCAGAATCTTTTTCAGCCAGTATAATCTCTGTATACCAGAAAGTTTTAGCAGTCCTGATAACACCAGCACTAGAGGGAAATGGAGTCTCCATGCTGCTATGCAATATATGTTCATCATCTTCTTTAAAAACAGACATGCAGAACTATCTGCACTTCATACCATAGCTCCTCTGATGAATTTGGATGTCAAACACTACCAAACAATGCATTTCAACCCATGGATTGCTTAATTGAGAAGAATCCTGAATTGGCTTCTCACCTGGTGCAAGTGACAGTACCATCTGGCTCACAGAAAACAAGCCCCAGAACATAACGCACCAATCTCCTCAATAGAATAAGCAAACAGTGCATGTGTACATATAAAGTTCACAGAAGTATGTAACTTATTCATGTCTTATTTTCAATAAGCTGCATTCTTTTTCACTGGATGCCTCCAGCTGATAACCCTAACAACAAGAAATCACTTCTAATACTTTTATATGTATCTATGACAAATGATGATATTCAATATTAAACACATTCCTTGCTGCTATTTTATTTGCTTTTCCCACTTGATAATAACCATGGTAGGTTACAGGGAAAAAGATTTAAGGAAAAGAAATTAAAATCTACAGCTCTGCTGCCCAGAAGTTCCTACTTCCAATCACATGACTCTTTATATTAAATATTCTTTCATTCATCTTTCAAAAGATTCTCAACTATTTATATTTTTCTAACTTGATTAGAATGTGTTGCCTGAAAATCCTGACTTCTGTGTTAAATTGAACTGTCAGAGACAGTTTATAGCTGGCATGTGATCATCTTCATCAAGGAGGTGGCTATTCCAGTTCAAAAGTAAGACTTATTTCCCAAAAAACTGAAGCACCTATATTTTTCATTGGCATTATGTAGCACTTACACCAGTATTCACAACACAGTAATTCTGAATTCCTCAGGTAACTTAGTCTTATTGTTAGAGTCCATTCTTGCCATACAACCACTGACTTGCCTGTTAGACAATTTTTTAGAGAAATAGTACTGCCCGAAAAATGTAACATTTCTACTAATGTGAAATAATAGAGATATCATATGTGAATAACAGTAACTAAAATAATGGGTTATGTGACTAAACAGTGACAACAGATTATACTGAGCACAGCAAACATGGACTGCATTTCATTTGCTGGGACTCCTTGTACCAGCACAGTGCAGGTGCTCCTTTCGAGTTACCCAGCTGTGGCTGTGTGAGCTGTGGCTCAGCTGCTGCTTGCTTGGTATCATCAGTATTAACCACAAAGCTGGTATTCCCCTTCTTTTGTAACGCTCTTTTTTGATGTACACCATATGCCAACTAACATCTCATAAATTACTTTGTTATTTTCAATCTCTACTCACCATTGTGGCTTAAATTTTTAATATTATACACTCCCAGCAAAGTGAGTTTGAGTCAGCAGAGCTGCTCTGCTGTGATTGCACCTGATGGACCCTACAGAATGGTGCTTCTCACAGAAAACAGTGACTGCCTTGGCTACCATGACAACCATTGTGTTGTCTGACAATGAATTTCCTACTCCTTTCAGTTTTAAAGAGTACCTCTCTACCCCAGCTACTGTAACATCTAAATTGCTGGTTAGGATAATCTTCAGGACTACAGCCAGGAATACAGGGGCTAAGGAGAAATTTGAATCCAAGACCTCTTTCTTTGACTGTCAAACTTTTTGAACGCATATAAGTAGTAAGCAGTACCACCAAATATCTATCCTTTAAAAGAAAAGGCTAAGCTTTGCCCCCTATTACTGAATAATCATAGACATGCTCTGAGAAGAAGGCTACAGATCAGGCGACCCAGACCGAAAAGAAGAGCTTCCACATAGGTATTTGTAAGCTATCTGCTCTGTAATATCAATGTGGGTCTTCAAATTATATTTAGCCTTCTTCCTAACCTTCCTGTATACCCAGTTTCAAACAACCACTTATCCAGTGTTTTACCTTTTTGGATCTTGTTCTGCCATGCCTGATGGTCCTCACACAAAGTATGATTACATACTGAAGTGAGCTTTGGGTTGCCTTGTCAGAAATATCCAAACTGAGGGATTAAAGTGTCTTCATATAGCACATGAATATTGAAGTATTTTATTTTTTCTATTCCTAATTTAGAGACATCTGGCTTAAGGGGGGGCTGATTCTACTTCTGCCATAGTGCTATTGACTTCCACAGAGAGCAACTGTTCCACTTTATTCCAGTAACCTCCAAATTTTTCTTAAATAACTGTATAATTCTTAGATACTTTTGTCATCTCATTTGAGATGTGAGTGGTGAATGAAGAAACAGCTGTGATAGCTGTGTGCCTTTGCCTTTAGCACCTACTCCAGACACATGGAGAAGACTTTAAAACGCAAGGCAAAAGATAATCCAAATTACTCGTGCTGCTGAGGCTGGAAAAACTCTTAGCAACTAGAACACTGGGGAGTGATAAAAAGGGTTGGACAAATTAAGCATTCCATGGGAAAATCCAAATTCTTGTTCTGTTCCAATTATTCTGCATGAAGCTTAAAAGATAATAAAAAGGAGATCTCAAACTCCACAGTTGAGACAGACCTACCTAGCATGGCAAAAGTTTGAAGTTTGCTTGGTGTTGATGTAGAATAACTGTCCTGCATCTGAGGGGTCCCTCCTCAGCTCTTTGAAAAAAGGGCATATAGGATCAAGACAGTGTTAAGGCCATTACCCCAAAGTAATGAATGGGTCAGCAGCACTGGTCTTCCAAATTTTTATTTATACTATTTCCCTGGTTTATTCAGCTGTGCTTTCCTCCAATTCTTGGTGACTCCATACCTCACCTGCTTCAATTTTAAACCTATGTTCCCCTTGCACCGCATTTGGGAGTGAACTGTCTAAATCTAGGTCTGTTTTGAGTGGCAGGAACTTACAGAAACAAGAGAGCTTTAATTTTATCATATATAGACTGCTTTATTCTATCTCCTTCCCAAGTAGACTTTGTTCTTGTTTATGCATCTCAACCAGAAAAACTAGAGGGCTAGTCAGTCACAGGTTATTATGACTTTTTCTTCGCTCAGCACCTTGATTAGGCATTGAATTTCAAGCTCTGACTTTCTTCTTAGAGCCCAATTATAAGGAAAACTTTGAGAGGCTTTCATAGCTAACATATGGTTTTCCTTTAGGTGATTTTTCCTACGAGAAAGCCTACCCTTATCCTTGAAACCTTACTACAATTCATTCTTGCATTCCCATTGTCTGCTTTAATCATTTCTTGGAACACTTTCAGACTTGAAGTCCTCTTGTCTTTACTGTTGCTCTTCATCTCTAAGTCTTTCCAGTAAGTACACCCCACATGTCAGGTGGTGTATATTTTATATTCCAGAAGCTGCACCTTATCAAACACTTTCCTTAGCCTTTGTGATATTTTTAAATCAAATTAAAACTTTTCCTCCTTCTCTTAAGAGTCTCCAGTAGACTTTCTGACCTCTCTTCTACACTCTCCTCCATGCTTATTCTACACCTCTGATCTTGCCCTCCCTTCCCTCTTCTCTATTTGCACCATCCTGTACACTCTGAAGATTTTTCTCCTTATCTGAACCTCCGGCTTATACTAGAAACCTGCTTTACAATTTAGCCTTTGACACTGAAACACATTTTACTTTCTCTTTTGTTTCTCATCCTGCAAGTCCACTCTCACTAGCTCATCCCTGAAAATTTCCACCATTGACTCAGAAGCTGTTAAATCCCATCCTACTGTTCTGCTCCTTGCTGTGTCCCTATTCTGCCAGAACCTTTCTGCTGGCACAGGGCTCCTACACAGCACACAACTGTGTTGCTGTACACACACAGCACAAGGGCAATATGTCACTAACACAACACATACTTTCTTATTGCTCAGATAATTTTGTCTGATTTTTTTTGCTTCCTCATTAACCAGAGCGAAAAACTGTAGCATCTATGGCTACCAGAATGATATGAATAAATAATTATGCTGGAACAAGTGAAATTTACATAGAAAACCTGTATGAATTCTACAAACTCCTGCAGACAAAACCTAACAACCAAAAAAACCTCCAACCAAACAAAAAAATAAGCACTATTTTTTCTAGCTCAGGAAAAAGTATTTCTCTGTAGCAGCCCTTAGATTTTACAGAAATCCAAGCTCTTTTTACATGACTAGGCTTCCATGATACACTACATGGTGAACCCAGTATTATTTTAAAACTCAGCAAAGAGCCAATGCAAATGTCCCTGGGGTCTGATGGTCATTTCTTAACCAATTCTCCCCTTTACTGAGCGTTTGGGACATGCAATAAACATAAAGAGGGTCTTTTAAAGCACAGTAATTTTTTTTACCTACAAAATTTGGCAGTAACTCTCAAACATCGCTAGGTGAGTTCTTGCGCACACACAGTTCATTCTAATTTGCATGCATGCTTTACATTGAACCTCAGTATCCATTGCCACATAGGATAGTATTTCTGTTACTAAACTATGTCTTTTTATGATTTAGAAAACAAAATAAACATCACTTACATATAGATTGGCTTCTGTGCAGACACAATTACAATAAAAATAAAAAATATTATTCAAGGAAACTGAGTTGTAAAATAATTCTGTAGGTGAACGTATTCCAGTTTTACTCTGTATTTTCAAAGGACAAATAGATTTCAGTAACATTTTAAAAAACACAATTGTTTATCCTGTGGGAGAAGACGATTATTTTTTTTGGTTGTTCCTTTGATTTTGTAGGAATGGTGAGAGATAATTACTGAACAATAGCTCTACCTGTATGAAATTATTATCTGGTTGTGTTTCTCTCTCTGATGTTGATTCACTGATGTGCCACAGAGGGACAAAATGCCCTAGCTCAGAGCAGCACTGGACTCATTTAAGCCATGTGCAATTGAACTCCCTCCTGTGTCTCACTAGGGGCCTCTGGAGACGCTTTTCAGAAGTCTGTTCAGATCCATTGCAAAGCCTGTATAATCACATCTTAGAAAAATCACTATCCCTTTTCTCCCCATCAGATGGCACGAAGGGCAAGCCCTGGTAGAGCAGCAGCAGGGGTTCAAGGGAGGGCTGGTGGGCTGAGCTCCCCACTGCCCTCCTCTGCCGGGGACAAGGAGCCAGCAGCAGGAGCAGCAGAAGGGTGCATGGCAAAGCAGTGCACGACAGCCTGTGGCCTATTTTTCTCTACCATCCATCAACAGCTGGTTCTTTACATATTTTTCTTGGCTTAGAAGATGGTAACTAGCTGTGACATCAAGCACTGCAATAGCATGCAGCCAGGGAAGTGGTTGAGCCGCCATCCCTGCGGGTATTTAGAAGATGCATAGACCACAGTGTTCTGGGAATGGTTCAATGGTGGACTTGGCAATGTCAGGCTTATGGTTGGACTTGATCTTAAAGTTCTTTTCCAATCAAAATAATTCCATGATTTGCCATGCCTTATGGGGCTTGAAAAGGTCTGGAAGAGAAGTCTGCAGTTAGATGCAAGTGCTGCTGCCTCCACAAGTTCATTATAGGCCAAAGCCACATCCATTTTAATTTTCGTACAAATTTGCTGCAGCACTATCATCTCCACTCCCTCAAAAAAACCATCCCTTCTCCATTTTTAAAACACAGCTTCCACAGAAGCATTAATGATGACAAACAGAAAAGGAAATATCTATTGATATGTGCTACTAAGAAAAAAACCAGAAAAACCCTTAGACTTAGTTCAATGCTAACATTTGAAATTTGCAAACACAGTCACTAGAAAACTAAGGCTAATGAAATAGGGCTAGAGTAATTACAAATTCTTTCTCCTAAAAGTTTTGAAACAAAGACATACTGTTTATTTGCTTTCCTTTGTAAGGCTGACCATCTTACATCAAAAAGGCAAAATTATAGTTTCCTGTGATGAGGAAGAAAGAGTAAATTAAATGAATAAATGAGTTTCCCTATTGAAAAATCCCATAATTAACTTAGTGGAAGTAATTAAGAACATGATTTTTTTTTTTAAATATACATATATACTGTTGGAATGCAGCAAAGGCAGAGATATATGTTGAAATTCTGCATTATAAAGAAAGGTTTAGAAGTTGGGTGTGTTTGGAATTTCCCCCTCTCTTCCCATGGTATTCAACACATTCACTTAAAAAGAAGACAGTTTTCCAGGTGACCAGTTGACTAGATATTATTTCCTATGAGTGCAGACAGCTACATTATTAATTGTCGATTAATTTCTGAGGTAATAAAGCTTATTAAGGTACTCATCAGATACGAGTCTATTCAATTCTGAAATCCTGCGTCACTGCAGTTTCTGACATCAGCCACAAAACCCATGTGGCTCTTGCAAGGGACACAAATAACAACGGTTTTGTTTTGCAATGCTTCCTAATGTGCACATTTACATGAAGCATAATTTAAGGGCTTTGTTCTTTTTGTCTCTTAATTCAATACCTTTCACAAACACAATGGCTTCCCCGTAAAATACTAACACCAGTTTGGCAACCATTCTAAAGCACTTCAAGCGAAACATTGTATAGAACACTCAGAAAAGCCTATTTGTTCTGCTACAAAACCTTTTTACTGCAAAAGGAAGTGGAAATTGGTTAAGCTTTTGTGATTTCTGCCATTAAAATTGTTCCTATCAAAGTCTGCTAAATAAAATTTGTGTGTTCCAACACAAATTAATTTTGCTCCAATAGTCACAACATATCCCAGGTGGAACATGCTGGCAATGCTTGAAACCAAAAATTATCCAAACCTTTTGAAGATTACTGTTTGTCCTAGGTTTGCCACATCAACTTATTTCTTAATCTTTTATATTGACACGTGTGTTTTTCTAAGACTGGAAGGAAAGAAAGTTTTTGAGAGAAAAACTTTTTCTCACTTCAGACAGAATTAACCTATTTCAATTCTGTAAAGAACCTATTTCAATATTATAAAGAAATAAAAGAAAACCATGGCTTAATTAGTGTTTCCCAGCAATGCCCAGAGGAATTAGAATTTACAAATGAACACATGGTTTGATTACCACTTCTAAACCAAAAATCATTAAAAATTAAATTTAGAGCCAGCTTTTTAAATTCAGATGTTAGTCTTCGGACCAAAAAAAAGTTATCTTTGTTACGTGAGCTTAACCATGCAAAGTTAGTTCAAACCCAGCCAAGCAGAAGCAAATTTATGCTATTTAAATACAGTTTAAACCATATAATTTATGACAAGATTTTGAAGCACTAGTGTATGTTTATGTAAGATTTATTCCAAATCCCTCAACCATCACGCTATTAGAGGAACTTAATGCCCTACAATGTCTCCAGGAAACATTTACTTATTCCCTCTAAGGATTTATTTACTCCCTCCCACCACACCTATCCTTATAGAACCTATATCCTTATTGATGCCCTGCACCAGAGCATCCCTTCCTTTCTCAAGGCAAGCTTTTGATTTCAGCCATTTGGAGATCTTTTTCTCCAATCATATGGACATCTGTGGTGTTCAGTATAAATTCCTTTTTTGTGTTTTTAATTTTCTGAGGCCCATGAGGAGTTGCAGTGTCTCACTTTCTCTGTAGGCACATCCTGCTGACTGGTAATAAGAAGGACAGGTTTGGCCCTTCTTAACAATAATGATCAGAGCTTTGCATAAAATACCTCATCACCAGATGATAAGAGGAGACAAGATGTACTTCTCATTTCTTATTTAACAGAGAACATGAAATATATTGTTAATTTTAGGCGCTTACCCTCCTATAACAGGTTTATAATCCACCAAATGCAACACAAAGAAATCCCAGTGCTTGCAATTCCCATATTTTTTCAAATACATTGATCTTTAAATGAAATATTAACAAGAAGACATCAGGGGTGAAAAAAACTGTACAATGATACAGCAGAAAGAATAAAACATAGTAAAATAAAATTAAAATTGTGATCTCTCACTCATACCAAAATGTTTTTGCATGCATAATTTAGTAAAAATCCTATTCAATTTCACTGAATTTTCATGTATTCAGTAAATCTACCATGGAAAGGCCATAAGTCAAAACACTTTACCTGAATATTTCCAATAAACTTGTCACATGAAGTCAGGAGTAATATGCCTAGAGAACATCACAGAATTGTTCCAGTGCTCAATTTTGAGTCAGACCAGATATCAAGATCTATTTATTTTCTCAGAGAGAAAAAAAAAACAATTCAGCATTTCTCAGAAATCATAAACAAGTAAATTTCCTTGCATAATAACAGCAAAAAGTAGTTAACATATTAATCAAGTTGAGTTCTCATGGTATTTCTTTAAAGCAAAGCCACAACTTGACTATTGCCCTTCCCTAATTATCACTATTGCAAAATGGGAATTAGGAACAATGTTATATTTTTTGAATTACATGTAGTAAAACAAGCACAGTTGTGCACAATCCAAATAAACCATCAACAGCTGCATAGAAGAAAATCATTGCAGTTGGACTAAAAGGACAGGTGAGGATTTCCTCAGAAGGTCGCTTTCTGGACAAATCTTCCTTGAGAGTTAGACTAGATGTTAAAGGATTTGTTAAAAGTCCCTTTCAACCCAAACTATTCTATGATTATTTAGTATTTTTCATAGATAATGAAAGGTGAAATAAAAGTCAACAACACACACAATGTCGGGAAGCATTGTTGTAACAGAAGAAAGAGAGGAACAGAGGCAGACTTATACTTGCATATAATGTGTTAAAATGCAGCTAAACCAGCTGAAAACCACAGAGGAGTCCCAGACATTAATTAGTGATGATTTAAAGGACAGCCCAAATGTGGAGTATCTTCCACAGCTTCCTCAAGACACCTCACACCACTCAGCAGGCACCCACAGACCCTGACTGACACAGAGCCATGGTCGCTCAGCTTTGTTTTCACCTGTGGTATATCTTTCCCTCAAAACACATGAATGTTCCTTATTTGCTTTTAATTACTGACTTTGTAGTTCATTTGGGGGGGACACAGCAGCATTAATTTAAAAGAATGGCTTAAGTAACTGAAGTTATTTGCCAACCTACTGACAAACTTGGAGTTAACGATGCAATTTGAAAGATCAATTCTCTTCTGTGTGTAGGGATTATGATTAAAGGAAGAAGTGAATAACAATAACAATGACTGGGGCTAAGTTACTGTAAATTGTTCAGCTAATTAAAAATAAACAATGAATATATCAAATCAAAGACCGAGTGAATCAACCAATGAATCAATAATAATTTGCTCCTGAATTTTGAAATTATCAAGTCACTGAATTAATACAGAGAACAAATCATGAAGCTGACATGAGGAAAAAAATGTCTTTTTAAAAACCCCAGCAATTCATGCATAGAGATACCGCTGGAAGATGTATTACATCCCTTGCTTCAGAAAACATGAAAGCCAAAAACCTGTCCATCTGTCTCCTTCCTGCCCAATAACTAATGCTCTGTCTGCCACTATGGCCTTGACTTAACAGCTGAAAACTTGAATGTTCATTCTTAATGTAGCTCTTTGACTCAGGCAGTTCACCCAAGAGGGCAGCTAATTGCAGAGAAATAATGAGATTTAAGTACATCTCCTTTATTCAAGTGCTAAAATCTCACTGCTAAAAATGAGGTTTTCCCCCGCTTTCTTCACGTAAATTAACAGAAGTCATAAAAAATAGAGGCAACTACCAAAAAATTAACAACTCCAGCACAATTCTTTCATCTTAACTACATGAATTTAGATAATAGCCAACATAAAATTATAAAACAACACAAAGCAATAAAAGAATAGGACAAGTAGATGTTTAAGATCTGAGATCCTGCTTGAACAGTGTTGCTCTTCATGGGAGTTGTTAGGTCCAAAAAGGTGGAAGACCTTGAGGCCAAGAGCAGAGTGGAGCCAAAGAGGCAAAGAACAGAAGAGATACATGGTCAGGGCCAAGAAAGTGAGAAAAGAAGGCACTAGCCTAAAGACAAAGGCAAGAGAGGATCCAGAGGCTGAGATGAAGATTGGCCAACTTTCTCNGGCCCACTGTGAATGCCTCTAATATTCACTCAAGAACAACTCAGTTTTTTAAAAGTCTGTAAGGAAAAGCAAAGAAGGGCATATGAGTATGAATGTGCCAAATAACCTTTCTGTTGTACCTTGGAGTCATTGCATGCAGGCAACTCTTTCTTGATGTGCAAGGCTCAGACTGCAACTAAAAGCTACAAAGGAGACACCTGAAGGACACCACACAGTTGACAGCACAAGCAGCCTCAAGCATCAGCACTTTATCAGCCTTCAGTTCCACCTTTTATACCACTCACCTTACATGCACCACACCTGCGTGCTCTCTCTCCCCTTCTGGGACTGGTCAGTACACCTCAGCACTCCATGTTCCACAGCTTTCAATACTGCTCACCTGTCCTACACAGCTGGAGCCTATTGGGGATGGGGCTCGGCCACAGCCGCATTCCCAATCACCACAAACTGTGTGCCTGCAGTCACCCAAGGTCCTGAGGGAATATAAAGCCTGATAAATCCCACTTGGGTGGAAGTAGTATCTTGGTGTGTGTGTGTGTGTGTGTGTGTCCCAGTGTCCACCTCCAGCACACGCCTTCGCACGCACGCTGACCAAACAGGTTTTACTGCCCAGCTGGAAGGGGCCCCTCCTCTGGGCTGAGCTGCCCCAGCGCAAACACTGCTTGTACTTGCGCTTTTGCTGAACGCCTGCTGCAAAGTTCTTCACCAGGAGAATAAATTTGAACTATTTCAGGTTGTAGGTTAGGAACTTTATGACGCTGCTTACATGGCTAAATTTGTGCTNTGTCTGTCTGTGTGTGTGTCTGTGTGTGTGTGTCTGTGTGTGTGTGTCTGTGTATGTCTGTGTGTCTGTGTATGTCTGTGTGTGTCTATGTGTGTGTGTGTGTCTGTGTCTCTGTGTGTCTGTCTGTGTGTGTGTCTGTGTGTGTGTGTGAGTAATACACCTCCTGTGCCATAACTACCCATGGATATCTCTAAATGGAAACAGAGCTTTTACTGAGTTCCAAGGAGTGCTGAGGATAGCCCTCATCCTGCTACTCTCTTACTGGACCTTGGCATAACTCATTTATCTAGTTTAAGAACCTCTAGCAGGACATAATCCTACGTTTAATTTTCCCAATTACCAACAGAAACCATCTGGTGGAGTGATTTCTGTGGTGAAAAGCAATGCGCTTTTGACAAAGGAGATGCTGAAGAATGAGTCCACTTTTGGGATAAGAAGTTCTTGATAGAATAAAGGTAGATTAGCCCTCTGAATTGGATAAATCTCAGAAACTACAGGCAACCCTGTATTTGCAGATAGAGGAAGAAAACGGAACTCAAACCTTTTCTCCCTTCCTGATGATACTATCAAAAATAGAAACTTAAAAATCAGATGCAATGTTAGCCTTGCCACGAGATGGAAAAATGGGCTCTCAGAGTCCCCTATGTCTTGAAAGAGCCCCCAAAAATGGGAAGGCTGTCAGACAGCAAAAGAACAATATAGATAATACATCCTCAGGCCATGGGATTTGTGAATTCATGGGATGATGTTGAAAAAGCTCTGGCTAGAGAGTTACTCAGAGAAACTGAAGGGGGTCTTGATACAAAGTCATTAAGCAAATGGCCTATCAGGGGCTCTCAGGACTTGGAACTTGGCTGGTGCCCAAAGGTATGACACATTCCACACTAGGAGCTAGCCTCTAGCCCTTTTCAGTCAGAGGATAACTCCAAAACATGCTTGTGCAGTGTTTTTTGAGTTTAGTCTCATTTTCCTGAGGTGTTCTTTGGTGAAAGAGATGCATAACACAGTGGCTGTGTTCAGCCACTGTAGATGGAGGTTGGTGGTTGATGACAACAACATTCAAAAGAAAAGATAATCAATGAAGCTTTCATGGCCAAGGCAAACGAGTAAGTGATGAATATCACTTTTAATATCACAATATCACACTTTTAATATCAAAAAACTGGGGTTTTTTTGTTTTTATTCTGGACATATAGCGGTACATCATATCTTCCCTCTGGAAACTAACTCCCAAATTCAAACAATTTTAAAATCTAAAAATCTGAAAAAACCACACTTTTTATTATGTTATCTTTTGCTATAACTGGTCTTCTAGCTTTGGCCTACTGCTGTGTTAAATTTAATTTAAATTCAGAATTATGGCAGAAAATTGTATTTTTATTATTCTGTAAATTCAATGATAGCTTGTAGTGCACACTAGTAAGGGATGGTGATACAATGGAGAAGAAGAAATGGAAATTCTGAGTGAAATTGTGTCGAAATCTATTACCCCAGTTATTGTCTGCAAACCCAGGTTTTTTCATATTTTACTTCTATTCTAGCTGCAAAGGTTAAAAGAAGAAGTGGTGTTTTTTTACTCCTACAGGAAAACAGTGTTAGCCAAAATATTAGACTACTCAGTTGAAGTCTGAAATGAGAAATTAAATACACCTCTGACGTGAACACCTGGGAATTGAGTGTACTGCTACAGAGATAAATTACTTCTGCTCCTCTCAGGAGCGCAGCAAGAAAAGAATGACATAAATGTTACCAATCTTGAATAGCCTGTCCAGTAGATAGAGAGGTCTCCACTTTCTCCCTAAAACATGAGGATGCCAAATATGAATAACAAGTTTGGATATTTTCTCTGAACAGACTTTATTCTCATTCCATTTTTATCTCTTCTAAAAACTATGGATTAAACAGAATACCTCAAACTACTCTCTGCTTTCTTTTTTTTTTTTTTNTTTAGCTAAAAGATCAAGTTTCTGACAGAGAGTAAAGCATGACTTAGTTCTGACTGTGCCTTACTTTTCAAGCTGGAGTTCAGCTAGAGTATGCTCCATCTGACAACTCTGTTCGGCCATGCTGATTCCTGCAAGTAACTTTATAAGTTTGAGTGTACGTATGAACCAGAAATTTAGAGTCAGATGTGATATATTTAAATATATTCTATGTACTTGAAAATTTCCATTAATTGCTCCCCTAAGTCTTCCCTTTATCAGGCTAAAGATTTCAAGTTTTCCAGTGTTCCCACAAACGTCATGGTAGATGTCTAAATATGAAGAAGTTTAAAAAACCAACAACCCCACCACAAATTCTCTGCCTACAGAGAGATTATCAAGGGGCCAAAGCCATGCTTTTCACAGTGATGCCTGAAGAGAGATAGCAAGGATAAATGGAAATAAAAGGCATTAAGACTGAGTAAGGAGAAACATTCTCACCATGAGGCCAAGCAAATAGCAGAACACGCTGCCCGGAGTGGTCATGCAGTCTATGAACTGCTCATGCTTCCAACTGAGCATCCTTGGAATTTTTCAGAACTCAACTAGCTAAATCATTGAGCAACCTGGTTTGTCCTTGTTGATGCTGCATGCAGCAGGAGGCAGGACTAGACATTGTGAGATCCTTCCCAACCCAAGTTTTTCTACAGTCCTAAAAATCACAAGCCTTCATTTTGCAGAGTCACTAAAACTCTGAAAAAACGAGGTGTACACAATTCTATTTTGTGATTTTCACAAGTTTAGCATGTACTGCTTTTTTACTTAACTATAACCCAGTATATTTGCCACTGATGCATGAAGTTGCACTGTCAGACAACTATTTGGACTTAAACGGGTTTTCTGAGCTCTTATTTTTGTTCCAGGGAAGGCTAGAAAAACAAAAACTGAGCAAACAAAAAAAAAGCTGCACTCATAAAGAACTCTTTGGACATCTTATTTGTCCCTTAATCTGCCCTTTATTGCTTGCCAGTTGCATTTTTCTTTACATTTAACAAGCTCACTTGCAAGGGCAAACAAGTATTCTCCTAATGATGTTCTGATGGAAGAAACATAATTGCACACCATAAAACCTTAGTAGCTACTTTAATTGCTCCACAAATTATCTTTAAGTGCTATGCATGATTTATAGCAGCAAAATGTTCCCCTTTTCAGCAGCTAAATAGAAATGACTGGGAACTTTCAATAAAAATGCCCACCAGACAAGCATATTTAACATATTTTTTGGTGCAGTTTTAATTAAAAAATAAATTTTACATTTAGGTAGAATTTTAATCAGATTTAAATACCAGGTGAATACAATTACCCAAGTTGTGAGAGACAGAGACAGACAATTTTGTAAGCCAAGTCAGACAAAATGATAGAAACAGATTCAAGATCTTTATTCAACCAGACTGTAGAAGAGAAAAAAAGCTTCAAATTTTGCCTAGGTGAGGGATCTCTCTTGGTTAAAAGTTTGTCTTCTCTACTGTAGTGGAAGGAATTTAATGTGAAAGACAAAATAAAATTCAGTAAATCAAGTTTTTGTTTGCTGATGAGCCCTGTCTTCAAATAACACTTAGGCAGCTGTGAGACAATAAGCAAACACAAATACTTGCATAATTACAGCAATTTTCACAGTTCTCATCACCTCAGCATTTTATAACAGTAAATTAAGTGGCAACTTTGATGCAGAGCTGCATCATTTTTAGACAGAAAATACTGCTGAAAGTAGAACTATGAAAAGATCAACATTTTAGAAAGTGAAAACTGTTTCTCTACAACAAAGCTCTACACTAATTAGGCCATAATTTAATGACTAGGAAATAGAAATCAGTGAGGCATTAGGAAAGCTTTTAGAAAGAGACAAACTTTGTAACTGTTCCATCAGAGGACTACATTCTGCTATAACTGCAGCTTATGTTTTCAAAGAGATCTGTATTAATTGGTTCCAGCTCATTAATGAAATATGTTTGTTTCTATAGAATTAATTGTTAGCATGTCTAAACAACTCTGAGCTGAACTTAATGCAGTCTGATCTGCTGAATGAAACCCTTAATTATTAGCACTTTATGGAGCCTCTTGCAGTCTAAAACCTTTTCAAACACAAAGTACTGGAACAATCTTGCTGTACACTTAAGTTGGATATAATTATTTTCTGAATGAGACGAATCGACTGTGATGTGAAAAACACCTACAGAGAGTTTAAGCTGGAATTACATATAAATGCTAAAACAAAAACCAGTCCTGAAAGATAATAGGTAACAGGCAATCTGGAAATCCAAGTAAGGTGTGCAAACTTTGTGAGCATAAACTATATGTGAGAACAAAGACTTACGGATTGCAGATCTCTAGCAAGTGCCACTCAAAAAAAAAAAAACAGACTAAGAGATAGGTACTTTTCTTCTGTGCCCCAGGTCTGTCTTAGGAGACAATTACTGCAGAAACATCTCAGGTTTCAAACTGGAGGCACCAAAGACTAACTGACAAACATATTTCAAGAAGAACTGAGCAACAGCTGCTTATAAGACTTAAACCAAAGATGAAGCAACAATTAAAATCACAGAAATTTCTGTTGCTATGGCATATCAATAGCTATTAATATGTTTGCATAATTTATTATAAAATTAGAGCACATAAAAGAAATGTCTAAAATAAAATTAAATATACAAGTAAGGTGTATATATAAAATACAAGTATGTATGCATATACATTTAAAAACAGAAGTAAACCCAGTCTATCATTATAAAGTGAAAAAAAAAAAAAAAAAGACAAACTGGGGAGTTGCAGAAATTATGTTTTATGCAAAGTAAGTAGTATCAAAATTTCATAATTCATAGAATCACAGAATCACCAGGTTGGAAGAGACCTTCAAGATCATCAAGCCCAACCCATTCCCTAACACCTCAAATAAACCATGGCACCGAGTATCACATCCAATGTTTTTTTAAACACATCCTGGAATGGTGGCTCCACCACCTACCTGGGCAGACAATTCCAGCTCTTGATCACTCTTTCCGTAAAAAACTTTTTCCTAATATCCAACCTGTATTTCTCTTGGTGCAGCTTGAGACTGTGTCCTCTCGTTCTGTCAGTTGCTCCCTGGAGAAGGAGACCAACCCCCACTTGACCACAGCCACCCTTTAGGGAGCTGTAGAGAGTGATAAGGTCACCCCTGAGTCTCCTTTTCTCCAGGCTAAACAGTCCCAGCTCCATCAGTCGTTCCTCACAGGGTTTGTGTTCCCAGCCCCTCTCCAGCCTTGTTGCCTCCCCTGGACGCACTCAAGGGTCTCAACGTCCTTCCCAAACTGAGGGACCCAGAACTGGACACAGCACTTAAGTTTACAACCCTAAAGCAAATTTTTATATCAGCACTTTCAATTCATTCCAGATTCATCTTATGCTTAACTTTTTTTCTTTGAAATCATTCACAAGTCAAATTAGTGCTTTCACACTTTTTGTCTTTGTAATTCACAGAGTTTCTGAGCTAGAGGAGGATTATCCTTAAAATTTTTGGCAATCTGAAGACTTCAATATGTGAAAGTTGTTACTGGGTGTAGCTGGCCTCAATTTTTAGAAACTAAAGTGAAATTTTCAAAATCTGCTTAATTCCATGTATTAATCTTATTAACATAATGGGTTTTGAAAAAAAATCTATAAAACCAGATAAAAATAGAAACAGAATACTTGATAATTCTAAGAGAAGTCCAGAATACAATAGTTTCATTACAAGGAATATACCCTACTACTCTAATGTCTCTACTTTAATCTCAACATCTGTAAATGAAAACTAGCTCCTCCTGATTTCATGATAATATCAGCACTGTAAAGGTTAATCTTGAAAGTGTGAACAGAAATCTACACTAACATAAATTCACAACAATCACAATCACAATTGTATCATAATCCGTAATGAACTTATTGAAGCTGAACAAGTCAATATGGTTTGCACTAATATACTTTTTATTTTTTAGTGTTTATTTACCTTTTCTTGCACATTACTGAATCCTCTTCACTTTCAGCTTCTCTCTTCCACAGTAATTCAGCTGCAGCTATTTCAGGAGACAGTCTTTACTGAAAACCAGCTATCTCTTATTCTAACTTTTTGAATTGTTCCAGATTTTTATAAAAGTTTCTTTTTTCCATCATATACTTTGAGGCTCTATTCCCACTAAAGCTGTGCTTTTGAAGGTCAAACCAAGACACTCTTTTTTTTCTGAGTGATTTACCCTCCCCTGAGTCTTAATTTCTTCACTGTCAGCTGCACCCCCTTAGAGTTACTATTTCCTTCAGGATGATAAACACCAGAGTTGATAAATGGGTAAGATCAGTGGTGCTATCAAAGATTTAAACAGGTGCTGGAGATGGAATCTGAATATATAACAGGACTCTTAGCATTGATGATCCCCTGCTTTGAGCCTGGCTTGTTCTCCTCTACCTTGGGGACCTTATGTGGACTGTCATTTAAGTTTCCCTGTGGAAGTTTGCCCATGGCTTAGACATGCTACTAAACTAAAAACCAACAGCAAAC
This sequence comes from Bombycilla garrulus, assembly GCA_013400315.1. Taxonomy (NCBI): domain Eukaryota; kingdom Metazoa; phylum Chordata; class Aves; order Passeriformes; family Bombycillidae; genus Bombycilla; species Bombycilla garrulus. Next base: position 255,484 of record VXBU01004836.1, read on the forward strand.
TAAAAACCAGCAGAAGCAGCATTAACAAAAAGTAATGCTAAATGTTGTTGAATGACTGCAGAGAGCTAGCCTGGAGGGTATTGTGGAGCACGGTGATAAGACTGACAGTCTTATCAGTTTGGCACTGTCAGAAGTGATCTGCAAGGAGCAGAGATTGTATTAGTGACACTCTCAAACACAGGAAGGGCATAAGGAGAGACCCTGCAAATCACAAATGTGGCAGAAATCAATAGGCAAAATTAATTGGAGGTGTTGGAAACCAGGGCACAAGAAATATTCCTCTGCCTGTCCTGAGGAGTCCTGACCCTCAGGAGAGCACGGCTTTTACGCTTTGACCATGGAGAAGGCTTCCAAGACTTTGGGATGAATTGGCTTCTGTGAAATAGATAGAAGTGCAGTTTGTCACAGAATGAAAAACTTAGGAGTTTGGGCTTTTTACTATGGAGGTAGATAGAAGACAAGACGGAGGATTTGGAGCATTGGCTCAGCTTCTTCTTCTTCATCTACCCCATTTTCTGCAGTGTTGGTAGCACAAAAGTGATTGGATGGAAAAGTCCGTAATGCAGGTGCTATGTGGATGACAAATAATTAGTTATTGGTGGTAAAGTAGAAATAAAGTACATTCTAGTAGTTAATTGGGTAAAATATCTATAAAAGACCTTGAAACTGCGTGTCTTGTGACTTCCAGTGCCTTTCTTCCTAGTGTGCTAGTCTGGTGTGTAGATGAGCTCAATGAAATGTAGATTAGAAACAATAAACAACAAATCTGAAGACCAAATACTGGAAGTCTCATTTGCCTCATTTAATCCCAGCACAGAACTGCCAGGGGTTTCCCTATCAGGGACCCAGCAACTCAACAACTGGAGCGTTACTGCGCAGAACTTTTCAGGGGTTTCCATATCGGGGGAACCCTGGTGATTTTTACACAGAGGAATAAATAAAACACAGAAAATTCAATTAACAGAAAAAAATAATGTCTCCAGGAAGAAAATAATCTTGTATGTATTAGAGATTTCAGCCCATGACTGTATCTTGTCTCCAGCTGCTGATTTGTGATCTAGCTCTCACATGCCATCTGCCTCAGAAGCACAGGCACTAGCTCTGCTTTTCAGAAATCATTTTACTGATTTCCCTTTGTTCTCCTTCCTGGAAGTTCATGCTCCATGGCTTGTTACCCACTTACTGCTCTGCTCCTCTGCTGCCTCTAGGACTTTTCCTGACACCCTCTGCAGAGCTGAGAACCTCTGGTGACATTTCCTTTGGGGTAGGGTGACATTTAAAGCAAAGGGCACAAACCCTGCAATGGAATTTGTAAACACACATAAGTAAATATTAGGGAAAGCATAACACACCTACACAAATTTCTGGCAACAGTCATGTCTGTGCAAAAACCTATTTCAGTCTCTGCATGACCTTTGAAACCCGAGGACTTTGTCTGTACTGGTGAATTAGAGTGTCAGGACAGAGAGGTTAAATCACCTATTGCTGAAATGTCAGATTGAGCAGGGATCACTGATTTTTCACACTTGGATGGGTGACCCACCTGGATACCGCAGAAGAAGAACAAACAAATATCTTTACTACTGCCTTCTAGGGCCACCTTTTGAACCAGGAGACCGCAAATGCATTTTGTGAGAAGCCCTACAGGTCATATTGGCCTAAGACACTTTGATAAACCTGTGTGGTGAGTGACTCAAATAGTGCAGGATCTATCACAAGAAGAAAATTGAAAAGAGGAAGGTGGGAAAGAGAAAACTGTTAAGCACACAAAGAGGAAAGGAGAGCCCAGGAAACAATAAGGTTGCAGACACACTTACTTTTTCCTGACAGCATCTGAACTGACTGAAAAGTTCACTTCCCAAAATTACTTCTAGACCACGGTTGCCTGGGATCGTGACAGCCTACTGAACTTCTCTTCTTCACATATCAAAACCATCTCACTTGAAGTGAAGAGCACAATTGTGCCAGACCGAGCCATCCTAACCAAACACCTATACACAATGTGATCAGAGACTGGTTAGAAGAGTTTAGCCAATTCTTCCACTGGGAGAAAAAAAAAACAAACAAACAAAAAACCCCATGTCTAAATATGAATGCACAAACCTGTCCAGCAGTGTTAGTGGACTTAATTGTCTAATATATCCTGCACAATGTATGTGCAAGATGTGCAAATGTGTTTTTGTACAAGCAGCTTCAACAAGCTCCAGGAAGATTGCAATTATATAAAGCAGACCAAGTACAGTCTCAGCTAGAACTATTACTCTCCCAGCAGAAAAATGTTATCAGAAAGTTATTATTAAACCAGCTCAGGATATCAACACAAATAATGCTGCCTGGAAAGACTGAATCATAGTGGAGAGCATAGAGAGTTAAATGAAAGCCAGTGAAGAATATAAGATATGACAGGGACATGGAATATTAAATGGATGTATTTCTGTCTATCAACACTTCGTAGCACATTACCAAGACAACATGTAAAATGTTCTGATAGTTATCAGCCTGGAAATTAGTAAGATTTTTTTTTCACTTATAATTTCTCATCTTCCTTTAAAGTCTGTTGACGTGAATTCAGTCACTGAGCTTGAAAGTGGATTTGATAGTTTGGTTATGATAAGCCCTTTTCTTCAAAATGTTTTTGAAAATAATCCATCCAGAAGAAATACATAAAGCCTCCCCTTAAAAACTACACAGGCTTCTTCATCAGTGTAGTTAATAAGGTTTTTGTCTTTTCTGCTCTTTGGGACAAGAGTGCTATGGGAGCTTAGGATTCATGCTGCTGCTTTTCTATTAATTCCGGCATCCTGAGTGTATCCTTAAGTTAAAATTAATAAAGCAGGAACAGGAAGAAAAAAAACCCACTCTAAGTCACCCTAAGTAAAGAATGTAGAATCTAACCCATAGTTACATCTACGCGCCTGCAGCCACCAAAACAGAGGTGAAAGACCTTGCAAATATAAAATAGGTAAGAAGACCTTGGAATTGTTTCATTTTAAACATTATCCCACAATTTCAGAATTTCTTCCTTCTCATTAATGCCAAACAGGTACAGTTAGCTCTCCCTGTATGGGCTGCCTAACCAAGTCTGAAGACATGAGGGAAGGTGTTAACAATAAGGGTAGATGTGATATAGGTGTGCAGTCTAGACACAGAACACAACAAAGCCTTTCAGCCATCAACATTTTCCCTTGTTAAAAATGAAAACCCTTAGTTTATTTCAAAATAGCCATAGGGGAACTTGGTGTGGAACAGGATCATTAACTTAGCAGTGAAATGATTTGAGTACAACCTGCCTCCAGTACCTTTTTCAACTTTACTGAAAACTAATGAGTGGAAAAACCAGAAAGTGTCAAAAATAATTCCAGTGAGATACAAAGCTGGCACATATTTCTTTAACTTATTTGTTTCACTTACTGCCTTAAGTACAGCATAAACAATGTTAAGTAGATTCTCATTTGGAGCAAAAAGCAGAAATGCCAAACAGAATCCTAAAGTTTTAGTCTGTTTACTTCTTACAGTTTGGGATGTCAGTTTTGGTTTATATAATCATTAGGAAGAAGAAAGTGAAGTTGAGTATGCTGCTCAAGAATATACATTAATGTCACACAGAGGAGTTTGCAACCATACCTTAGTGCAACAAGGAATTTGTAGTAGTATCCATGTGGAACAGGCTTCCTTTGTGCTTCTATTAGCTTCTAATATATGAGTAGATTTTTGACAGCTCAAATAGTACAATCTGTTTTCTGAATAGTAGAACAAATTGAGGCACTAAAAACCTACCAAAAAATCTATTACATTCTAATCGGGGCGGCCTAACATATAAAGTGTTGCATAGTTTCTTATAAATTCTCTCTACTCACAAGAGAATTCTATATAAAAACAAAAAGAGAAGAAAGAAGTCTCCTTTGAAATAGTTTGCTTTAACTATTGCCTTAAAAAATATATCAAATAGGACATTAACAATTTACATTGCCTAGTTATGAGGGGTTCCTTGATTATATTTTTTTCTGACAAAACACACATGAAAAACCTGCAACTGACTCTTTATTTAGGAAGCAGACTATGCTTAGTTTTATAAACAAGCCCTGTAGTGAATTACCCTCTAAGTGTCCAGGTGCTTGTCCTGGTGATCCAAACCAGTAATGCTGTGGATCCTGGCAGTGCACAGTGCTGAGGTCACTGTACCAGCTGGGAGAAATATTGTTCTTACTGACCATGCTTCACTCCAGCCTAATAGCAAGGACCCTGAAAGGCATGATTTGTTCATCCTGCTTGGGCCCTTAGAAGGATGATACACTGCTGAAGGATTTTAGAAAATTTCACTGGAGTTTGCACTTTCTGGGGGTCTCATCAAAGTTTATCTTTTTGTTTCTTTTTCTCATCTGTCTCTTTTCCATGTATTGTGAGGATAAGACAGCCTCAAAGTAAAGTTAATGTGGAATTATCTCAGCCCTTAGAATAATTTTTGTGGATGGCTACTAAAATAAATTTAAATATTAGCTGAAAAACACTCAGCTCTCTTTAAGGCCTGAAGAACCTTGATCTTGATAGGACTCACTACCACATGAATAAGGAGTACCAGTGAGGTATCTTGATATCCTGTAAAAATCCTGAAAACATGTATTGAGAATTCCCTTGTGGATAGCTAGCCCTCTTCTTTCCACCACCATCCCATTCTCCCAAAAGAAAAAGAATGGAGTCAGTCAAAGGAGTCAGTCATTAAGTTCAAAGGAGTCAGTCACTAAGTAAGCTACAAGACTAATCTTTCTGGCTCAAGTTCTATTTCCTAATCTCTAGTTCAAAAGACAAAGCTCAGAATACACAATGGCTGTAAGTAACGACTTTCCAGAGGAACACAGAATGAAGAGCTTTAAAGGTCAGAAATGACCTGGTATCTTCATCAGAGAAAAAAAGGTGTTGTCTAGAAGTGTGTTAACAGCCTTCTGTGGTTGTAAACCCTCCTCGTTAATACTTTATGTCAAAAAGATAATAAAAAATTAGGCTGACACAATTTTTCTTGCATTCAGCAGAAACATAGAGCAAACGCTTCACTAAAGCAACGGAGTTCATTTATGTTACAAGAAAACAGATTAGGCTCTGTATTTGCCTTGTAATAGTACCTCTGCTTTCAATGTTTTATCTTCTTTCAGAACACAGTAGTCATTTACAGGAGTTTAAATTTCTGTTATTTTCTCCAGGGATTTTACTTCATAATATTCCTCTGACTGTACAAACTCAGCTGAATACATCAGAGAGTACACTTATGAGATTCGTAGGTGTCATCATGCTGGGGGTCAGGGGAGGTCAGCTACTCTGGAGAACAGAAATGAATTTCAGTCTCCACAGGCTGGAAAGAAAGTCTTCAAAGCATATAAAGAATATAACTAAATTCAGTAATTATAACAGAAAAAAAAAAAAAAAACCCTGTGCTTTGACAGAAGAAAACCAGAAAGAGCAGCTAACAGAAGAAAGCAAGAAATCACCGAGACATCTTGGAGAAGTAACCAGCATCACTGCTAAAATCTGTATTGTACACTATCTCCTGTTTGTGCCAGAGAAATTGGTAATGAATGCATGTGTGCTGCTTTTTAAGCTAGATTTACTGAAGAGCTGAATTTTGTAAGGTGCCAGAATTGGCCTAAGTCACATGAATTGCTGGCGTTTAGGAGAATAAGCAAAGGAGAAAGAGTTCTCTTTAAATAATCCCAAACAAAGATTTTGCCTTGGAACTATTTCTTTGCACTGGGGGATGTTACTGGTTTGCAGAGAATGTTTCCGTAAGTATAATTTGAAAGATTGTCTCAAACATGAACTCGAGCCTGGTAAGCAGGTGATATGCAAACAGCGCTCTTCTCAAGGCTGAGCCTCTCTTTAGTATAACTAATTTGACGGTGGGCATGACCAACCCCTAAGAATTCAAGAAGAGTCTGGAATCAGCAAGTTTAGAAGACACCATACTGAAAGAATGGCTTAATTAAAGCAAGGCTGTAAACTAACTTTGTTTGTTCAATTAAAAAAGCAGGTGCAGACTAAGTGAATTTACCTACATGCAAAATAGGAAAAACTGAAAGATAAAGAAGGTGAAACAATTTACTTAAGGAGGACGCTGATTTAATAAAGGCCTAAGTGAAGCAGACCATCTGGATGAAGTTGCAGAAATTGTCACAAATCAAGGCAATTAAGAACTGCAGAACAGAAAAAAACCCCTTATTGGCATGTGACAGACAAAAAAAAGCACAATCCAAGAAAGCTAAAGCATACAGCTATAGAAGCATTAAAAAAAAATCAATAAAACTTTGAGTTCTAAAGGGAAACATACATATATGGACAGCTGCTCAGGGAATGAAAACAAACATAACAAACGTCCTTCGCTTTTCCTGTATTTGTGCTTAGCATTATGAATAATTAAAAATACTTTTAAACTTGCCATTCTTTTTATTATTAAACTGAAATAGAGTTAGATGCTAATGTTAATGTAGTCCTCTGATTTTATCTGACTGTAGTTTTTAAGTACTTCTGTCTCAAGCTGATCACTGAGACTTGCACTATAGCAAGGTCTAGTGCCAAGCGTCCAGCTTTACAAAAAATGGGCTGGGGCCCATTTTGGGCCCTCAGTAAAAAGATTATGGTAAACTGAAGAGTATTCAGCACAGGGCTACTGAAATGTCTGGGGCTCACAGAGCATCTGTGCTGCCAGGGGGGTTCAGGGAGCTGGGCCTGGTCAGCCTGGGAAAGAGATGGTTGCGGGAAGACCAAATAGCAGCCTTCAGTACCCAGGGGAAAGATATCAAGGGGACAGATCCAGGCTTAGGGCGGCGAAATGACTTAAGACACCAATCATAAATGAAGTAACTGTACACCAGTTCAGACTGTAGACAAGAAAACATTTTTTCACCATGAACACAGTCAAGTAAAAGAGCAGATCCAGGCTCCATCCTGGAGAGTTTTCAATACCTGACTGAATACTGAAATAGCAGCAGACAACATTGATTTAACCAACATTGATTTGATCCCACAGCTAATGCTGATTGAAGCAGGAAGTGGGACTAGAGACCTTGAGGTCTCCTCCAACCCAAATTTTCCCGTGATCCTGTGAACATCAAATAATGCTGCACCACAGGAAACTACAAACTGTATCAGACAGTAATGCATAGATAACTGAATGAAAAAAAATATTATTACAGGATTAAAATAAGGCACAACTTCCTTTTCACTGTCACCAATATATATAAGCAATAACTTGTAAAATAAATAAATTATAAACAGATTATGAAAAGATTCCAAACTAAGTTTACAAAAACATTCTGAGGCAGTCCACTTCAAAATCCCACCTGCTGCTGCTATTTAGTAGGCATGCAAAACTCTTCAGGGAATAGAACAGTCAATGGAGCAGCACTAGAATAAAAATTTATTTTCTTTGTCTCATAATTCTTCTATTTTCATAAAATGAGACATGAAAGTCAGTCACCCAGAAAGCTAGAAATGTGACAGAACAACAAATTACAAAATCATAAACTGCTTGAGGCTACCAAAAAAATAAGCATTGATAATTCAAACATATAAATATATAATTTAACTGTGTGTGCTTATATATACATTTATTTTCATAAGGCTGAACAATTTGCATTTGCAGAACAATAGCATTTTGCCAACATCTAAAGTACATGTCTTTACAAAAAAAGATGTGCAAGACAAAAGAAATATCCTTGAACTCTTCCTCTTAAAACTGTAAGGGTAAAGAATGTAAAACACTCCAGAGAACAATGACAGGTCAGGTCAAATTATTTTCTGGGTTTCCTATTTAAGTCTATGAGATGTTATGCTCAGCACATCGGACATTAAGATTGTTCTTTTGAGACATCCAATAGTCTACACTCAGCAAAGAGCACCTTCTCTGGATTTGGTATTCCTCTCTGGAGGCCAGAGAGGAAAACTTGGACATGGTCATACCTATTTAGTAAGTACTTGAAGACTTAGTTTAAAGAAATGCAGGTTTCTTGTAACCTGGTTGTAAATCCTCCAGGGACTATGTCAGTCATCTTGGTAATTTCAAAACTAAAGACAGTGCTGTTTACTCAAATTACATCTAATAGTCACTGGATAAGAGCAGAAAATTTCTGAAGAGCAGGGATTTAAACCTAGGATTTCCTATGCTAAAACATACAAGGTATCACAAATGTGGTTTAGTTTTCAGATTAAGACACCTAAACGCATGTTTGTAGTGGTGAGTTACATATCTGAGCTCATGCTATCATCACTGCTTCGTTGTCTAAACAGACACCTTTAAGTGACAGTGCCACTAAAGATGCTTCAGGGTATCAGAGGCATCTCTCTACATGAAGAGAGAAAATGAAGAGTGACACAAGACTTAGAGAATATCTGCAGTCCTTTGGGGAGCAGCTAGATACCCAGACCAAAACACTTGGTTACTTTGCAAGTGTTTCATAGATTAGATATCTCAGCCACATGGAGACATCTAAATGTACGAGTCTACTTTTGTGCATTTTCATCTTGAGGAAGACCCTTCCTAGCAAAAAATCTATAAGAAACAGGTTAAAACAATCTAGTAAGTATTCTGATTGTTAGGGTTGTTGCCCCCAAAGATGAGGTGTTCATTAATGTGGTTCACTGCCCTACTTAATTCTGCACTAAGCAGATAAGGAGAGCCCAGCTGAACAGTTAACAGCACTATTGCAGAGGCGAGTGCGTGCCTAGATTGCTGCAATGGCATTGCAACTCTGCCTCAACACTTTCAAAGCTGCACAACTGTTCTAAATCCCTGTCAGAGGTAAGTGCCGTGTAGTTGTGCTATCTATGGACACAAAACCTTGTCATTCTGTATGCTGTAAAAAAAATATTTGAAAGATCATGTCTCCAGTAAGCAGATACTTCAAAATTCACCAAGGATGAATATATTTCCCAAAACATCCATTGTTTTTCCACTGGCCTAGAGAGCTTGCTGGTGAGAAAGTACTACGATCTGCAATGAAGAAAATGTGTGTCCCTTTTTGCCTGAGTTGATTCACTAACAACAAAAATATTTTTTGTCAATTGATGAGCAAATCTGGTATGCAGTCAAGGGTTGAAACATTTCTTTCAAACAACAGGCTTGAAAAAATACACATTTTGCCATTTTATAGACACCAGTATCCTTCTGCGTACATTTGAGTAAAGCCTTTTTGAAAAAATTAAAACAATTATTATATCAATTAGGTAATTGTTCATTTTGTTTATTCCTTTCCTTTCTGTTTTTGCAATCATGCTTTCAGTACTGTGGAGAGAGAAGGAAGAACTGATCTGCCACCAGAATGAAACAAACAAACAAAAAACCAAACATGTAAAGCAGCAACAAAAAGGGTACAGTAGTTCCTGAGTGGCTACCAAACTTACACACTGATTTATTCTCTTTAGTTTGGCTAAACTTATCTGATTTTCTCATGTGACTAGTCAGGAATGCTTGTTTTGCAAATCAAGCACTTCTGTTGGAAGAAAGTTAGCTAGAAGAAAGCATTAAAAAACGTTACCATATGACATATCAAATAGGAAGTTTAAGAAAAAGAACAGGGGCCAGTGTCTTAACTAAGAAACACCCTCTGGGGAGCCAATTCACCATCAAAGCAACCTGTTTTCTAAGTATCAATGTCTTTTACATACATATAAAGCAAAGGTTCATTAAAAACATAAATACATTCAAATTAACAAGATAGTGGTGTTTCAGAGAATTTTCCTGACATAAAAATCGATCTGACAAGTTCAAGGGGAAGGACAAGGAATAATGCTCAAAATGTTTTGCATTTTTAGTGAATATACACTTCTAGGAGACATAATAAAACTAAAATGTTGCTTATTTAATAGAAAAAAAGAGCAATTAATCATAGTAGTTATCCTTTAGATTTATCAAAGACTATGGCTCAGTTAAGATATTGTTGAGCTCACTCTTCAAAGACCTTCTAAGATAATGTCTGTTAAAATATGTTACTTTAATTATTACTATAAATATAATACCATCACACAGAAAAAACCCCATTAAATATCAGATAACATATAAATATATCAAACGGGATTTTATCAATATCCATTAATTTTCAACAGAAAGATTTAAAGTAACTATTAAATGAGTTACACTTCCATCTCCTAACCTGGAACCTCCACACACATATTATGACTGTACTTTAAAATTCATAGTTTATTTTAAACAGCACCTGAAAGAACTTTCTTTGTTCCATTTTCACTGTGTGCACAAACACCAACACACTGTTTTCTATTATAAGAAACAGCATTTATTGAAAATGGCACCTGGATTATTACATTTTTTAGGTACTCAGAATTGGAAATAAATTGCATTATTGCTGAAACTGCTGTATAGAACAGTAGTTTAAAGTAAATGTTTTCCAATAAGGACAATATCCCTGTCTGGCTCAAAAATTTTCAAACGCAATCCCACAACAACTGCACGGTTAAAAAGTAGGATGCTTGTTTTAATCAATTTGCATTTGACCTGAGTTCAAAAGAACACTCACTCTCCACAAATATAAAGAAAACAAAGGGAATTCATCGGAGAGATGAAGAATAATTTGATCAAGGCTCCTCAGAAATTTGATTTTTTCTTCTCCTCCATAGTCTGAGTTTGAAATGTTACTTTCTTCTGTCTCAGTTTGAAGAAGTTGTTCCAGAATCATGCACAAAAAAAAAATATTCTCATACTGGGTGGTGTCATACACAGACTGGACCTGAGAAGAAAGAAAAATCAGTACATAAGTTGAGTGTGAAAACATTTCTGCAGCCTAACATCTCAGATGACAGTTTAAGGAATACTGTTAAAATCTGCAGTATTATTTACATAATCAGGACACCTATACATTCAGTATGATTACTTCTAAAAAATGTTTTCCTTTTTGTGGCAACTAACACTGCCTCACACCATTAAATAGTCAACATAACCTCCTCTTCATGAGAGAGTTTGCTTTACCTAATTAGCCACAGGCTGTGACATACCATAGTGATGCACAGAAAAACAAGTACAATAACAGCTTTGTTTGTTTTGGGCATATAATTAGAACTGGTGGAATTCTGTTTTCTGAGAAATAAAATAACAAGCAAAAAAGAATTTTTTACTCCTAAATATAGACACTCATCTAAGTGACACTTCCAGAAGGCAAATCTAAAGGCCAAAGTCTCAGTCTCAACAGAAAATGCACAAGCCAGTTCTGAGTCACTTAAAGTGGAATATTCTCTTTGTCAAATAAGCTGGAACAAGGACAATGACCAAAATAAAATTTTTTTAGAAGTCTTACAGCTTTATCCAATATAAATTTACCTGTCCTGTATTCAGAAACCGGAATTTTACACACAGGCTTTCTGTACATAGGAAATAATTGTTAAGATACAAACTTAAATTTTGGAGAATTGTCTCTCTGGAATGAAATTCTGTGTCCTTAACAGCAAAATCTACCAAAAATATGAGATGACCTTGTTTTGAAAAAGGCTGCAATTATAGTAGCTAGATGATCAGAACTGAAAGGTAAAATCATCACTGCTAGAAAACTAATCATATATTTTAGAAAATGGACCAATAGTTCTAGCAAATCCAAAAAACTATTTAGACCTGTTGTACAAAGCCAGATAGGTCAAGGCTTTAACACGGGTCTATGAAAATGCATCAAATCAATTTTACTCAGGCTAAATTACACACTGTAAAACTTCCTGATGTGGGAAATCTATTACACAATCATTGTTTTTACAAAAAATGTAAGTAATTTTTGATTCCACTGAAAAAAAGACAGTATTTTATCCTCTCCAGCTAAAACTGAGGATGATGTAGGCTCAGAGATTGCCCACTTTGCTTTCTGAAAGAGTAGTTATTAAACCTAAAATCTGTGTTGAAGTACTCTGGGGTAATGGTTTTCGGTAGTCTCCTACCTCAGAGACAAAATTAAGACACCATAGCTCTCCTATTGCAAAGCCTCAATGTAACAAAAGAATTTTGCTGAGTTTTCTAGAAATCTTGAAAATTAGATTCATTACCAAAACATATTATCCCTAGCCTTGTATACTCCTATTCTGTCTCTCTGGAACCTGGTAAGAAAAACATACAGTTCAGAAGCTCCTGCCAAGAATTCAGTATTGACATTCTTAACAGAACAGAGAGTAAAAAACTTAAAAGTATTATATTATTTAATAAAAGCATATTAAGTATTTGCATTTTTCTACAATTCAGTTAAAGCAAACTGCCTAATTTGGGAAAACCTCCTTCCAAATCTAAGGTAATATGACAGTGTGTTTCTCCAAATATCAAACACCCAACTCTAGGACAATCATGACTTACACTGATTGCTTCGCTGTTAGTGGGGAGCTAAATAAATTTACTTTGTTTATTAGATTAAATTACAGCCTTCAAACCTGCAGAAGTTAGTAGTATTAACGATTTACTGAACTTCTAGGAAATAGACGACTCTAAAGCCCTACAAAGTCTGCTGCTAAGACTTTCAGTGTAGGGGTCACCTGACCAAACACAGGCACTGACAAGCTGAGATTGTTATTCCTTGTTCCTGTCTCAGCTGATGGAGGGAAGCACGGGGTGGCCATTTCACATGCCCCAGAGCAGCAGCTGTAAGCTGTAAGGAGTACCTTAGGTGTGTGAGTTTTTGTAGCTGAGTAGGTCCCAGGGTCTTTCAGCACATAATTCATCCCACTCCAAACTAGAACCACAGATATACCATGTCCTGGAACTCTTCACAGTGCTAAAGTGTGACTGTACCCTCTAAAAAAATGACTATACAGAAACATAAATGGAAATTCTATGCTATTAGTTCCTGTAGTTTGGAAATTAGATGTAAAAAAGCATAACAAGCAAAAAAAAAAAAAAATCAATCATTGTTTGACACTTAAGTTGAAAGTTCACTCTTTTTTACATGAGTAATCAATATAAAATGTTTTAGAAAGGCAAATTATGTCACTTCACTTACTCCTGTAACCTCAGGCTCTTTCAAGCAGTTGAACTGTTGTCTTACTTTCAGTTGGTCTTAAAAGGTGCAACTAATTGCAGCTTAGTTAACTATCTGATTATGGATCATAGAATCCACAAGTTAACTAATTACCTTCCTCTACAAATACCACTGCAATAAAGGAAATTTGCTTTAATCACACAGAAGTGACATTGAAGAGAAAGGGTGAGCATGATAGCAAGGATGAAGTATTTTTTTGAGACAATTTTTTTTCTGGAGACAAATGTACTTTGAAATATTGCATTATATAACCAAGGGGGGGAAAAAATCAGTCTAGAACATTTTCTGGCTCAAGGCTTACTATTAACCTTTCCAATCCATTAAATAATCTGAACAAAATGCATCTCTGCTTCTTTTGTTAGATGTCTTCTGTAGCACTGATTGATGCAATTACTACCAATACAAATTTATGCCATATAATTGGTAAAGGGATGCCTTTAGTGCTCCCTAATGGAGCAGAGTTAGATAACAGGCCTGTTAATCTTGCCCACCAATGTGTGAATGTGTGCGAGTGGGTAGCTGTGCACGTATGTGTACGCACCAGAAAGTTCAGAGGGTGTGTCCATAAAGCAAGCCTCATATATATTTATTTATATGATGCTATTCCAGAATATATTAATACCAACTTTAGGTAACTTTAACACTAACTCTGTTTTCCAGAATCAATTTTAAGATAATCTCTCTTACGAATCACACTAGTGGATTTTGGACACTATGAGACCAGTCTTCATCAATTTTGCCTCACAAAGTACTTAGAAATGTGTTTTGTAGCATTAATATGCTTTTTAATGTACCTTAATTTTTAATTTTACTTTTGAAACTATTTTCTTATTCTGAGTTTTCAATACAAATAAACAATTTTTAAAAAATTATTTTTATAAAACTGAGCTTTATGTAAGATGGAAACAAGGGTTACAAGGATCTCCTAGCTGGATCTGTTGCTCTGCTAATTAGAATTAATTGTATTTACATTACCAAGTTCAGAATGCAAGAAGTGTCAGAATTTTTGGCTGACATTAATTCTTCAAGCTTTTTCTATATTACATGGTGACCACCTGGAAAAGGACGTGTATCTACTACATAATTTGAAAGCAAGGAAAAAGTTCTCTTACTCATCTTTGTTATAATGCTATCACCGTCAGTAGTAATATGTTAAAAGAAACCGCTGTGTTCCAGGTCCCTGACCCTTTATTTTACTTCCTCTTTGCCAAACAACAGATCAGGTGGCCCCAGGTCAAATTCCAAGCTGCTGCTGTCTTACTGGACAGGTTTGGAGTCTTGGTAAACAGATTCCTAATTGAACTTAGAATATTTTTGTTTTCTTGTCTTAATGGTGTATACACATTTATATAATTTATTCAAATGCCATTAGTAACAGCAATATAAAACAAGAAAAGAATTTTAAGGAATTCTCTAACATTCTTAAGCCATGTCACCAGCCACAAGTGATGCACATGTCCAGCGACACAGCCTCTTGTATGCTCAATATTCACCTGCAGAAGGCTGATGACACTTTCTGAGTACAGGCAAGTAAATTTTATTTCTTTTACATCTCAAAGGGTGTATACAGGACAGATACAATACTTTACCAGTGCAAATAAAAATTAGCTATGAGTATGTTCATGGCAACTGCTCCCATGCAGCTCAGATGCTTATGTAGAAGTGCCAGCAACACCTGTATGCTCTTTGGAACATAGAAGGTTATTTACTAACTTGGGAAAATATCTTTTTTGGGTTTAGAACAGAAGATTTAAATGCTGAAACTTCTGACAAAATGAAAACAATTAAAATTAATTTTGAAGCACCATTATGTTTGATTAGAGGCAAAAAGATTCCCTCCTTTTCTCTCTCTATAATTTAGTTAACATCTGTTTAGGCTTTTTTAAGTCCCATGGCAATACCAAGTTTAAATATATGTTTCAGCAAGTAATTCTACCCAACAAAGTGCTACATAAAACACTGACATAGCAATACAAACTTTAATCAAATTGGAAAGATGAGTGTTTATTTAGAAAGTCATAAAATTGACACTTCTAGATAGTTATTTTAGCAGAAAAATATTCTGCCCAGATCTCCCCAATCCATCATATCCTTACAGTTTTGCTTCTTGTAATATTTTTCTTGTAAGTTTTGCCTCTTCCATTTCTTGGCAAACCTCTACTAACCAGCAGGGATATAACTTTACATGCTAGCAAACTATCTTTCCTATGTTTCAAGAAATTCTGAGTAAAATTTCATTGAAACATCAAGTGTTAAGAGGTAGTATTTCTCCTCTTTTACATGCCTATTTTTCATAGAAATATAAAGGTTACACCAAAATAAACACGAACTGCTACAGCTTGCCTTCCAATGGAAGCACAGGCAACAGGAATTGCAGCAGCATCAGCTGCTGGTCTGAGACTACTCAGTTAAGGAGCATGAAGGATAGAATGGAACCAAATCTGCTGTCTAGCCATTTCCAGGAAAAAACCCCCATGGCCTGTCTGTCCCCTCCTCAGGCAAGAACATGCAGCCAAACCTCCCAGAAAATTTCTGGAGAAGGTAGTAACAAAGAGCATACATTTCTCTTGATAGCCTACAGCAAAAAACACCATCTCAGCAAACTGTCCCAGTGCCCCCTTGCTTCCTTACAGGTGGATACTACAGTCAAGTACACATGCAGACTGAAGTCTAGGCAAGAAAATGAAAATTTATGGGCCAGGAGGCCACAGAGCAAGTGGAAACAGATGTCTCAGGAACACAGGACTTACCCAAACCAACTGAAAACGTCTGAAGAGGAGCAAGCCTGTTAGAAAATGTCTGAGCTTGATTTACAAGTTACGGTCCTGGGTGTGCTGTTTAACAGACAATTAGCCCAACTCTTTCTTTGGTTGTTAGTTCATTTTATTTACTGCCTTGTTTTTCTGGTGGAAAGAGGAGATGCTCCATCTAGAACTAACATACTAAATGCAGTCACTGATGCTCACATAAATGAAAAAATTATTTCTTGTTCACTGTGTCTGCATATAGGAGGGAGCTGGAACGGTTTTCTGAATTTTGATACAGTTCTATTGAGTATATAATTACAACTACAAGTTGCTAAATGGAGCAATATTTTACAACATCAACTTTGAAGAAAAATGTTTCTAAGTCAGTATAATGAAAAACAAGAAAAAAGTGACGGACTGGAAACTATCAACGAACAGTCACCATTTGGTAAATTTTGTGTTTACAAAGGGAATGCTGAAAATCTAAGTCTTCAGTAGCATCAACACTATTTTACTCTCCTCATCCAGTCTAGATCAGAGGTTAATGGAAATAGGTTTCAAGAATCACTGAATTATTTCCTCAAGTCAATACATTCTCATTTTATTAATAAAGAAGATTAATTCTCACAGGGAATTCTGTTCTTGACCCTTCAGTTTTCCTTTGAGAAATCCCTATTCAGGTTACTTATTGCTGTGTTCAAGTGCCAAATAGAAAAGAAACATTTTTCAGGGTACAGTTAAGAACATTTGGATAGCAAGCATTTCATTTCAAAACAAGACAAAAATCTTCTTAACTGGATGTTCTGCAAACATGTAAATAACCTGTTTGATCATTAAAATTTACAAACCAAACAACAGCCACGGTATATGAAATCACAGTAGGATAAAAGAGATTACCTATAATTGTTGTTTGGTGTTTAAATAACATGTAGATATGCATCTCTAAAATATTTAAGGCAGGCATACATGAAAGTCTTTACTAAAAATTGTTTTGTTCTGTTTCTAATACTACTGTGTTAAGGTAAAGGGTAATTATAATTTGTCATGATGCAGGGTTCAGTTTTTAGCTGATTATCACATCTCTTTAGGAGCTTTTTGTTTTGTGATTTGAAACACCTATTTCCTGAACAACCCTCTCAATAATCATGATTCTCATAACCACGTCAATTATTCACCTGCCAAGCAAGTTTGAACTGATATATGAACTCTTTTGGTATCTCAAGCAAAATTCACATAATTAACAATTCCTTATTTAAATTTGTGCTCTCACAGCCCAAATTTTCAAAGTATTTTCATCTTTTATTCAGTGAGTTCTGAAATTCTATTTTTACACTGAGTATCACCTTATTCTCAAGTCGATCCCTAAGTCTCAACAAATCTGCTTGCAGATCAATATCAAATGTGACTGCAGAAAGGGTCAAGGAATTACCATCATTTGTAACAGTTAAATTCCAGGGAAGCGACCATCAGCTACATTCTTGGAACAATTTAATCTATAGCAGGTACAGTGACTAGTCCTGAGTAAGATTGTGCCAACAACACTTGAGATGTCCCAGACAGCCTCATGCTAGAGAGGTTTCAGAAGCAACAGTAAGAATCTTTCAAAATTTGTATCTGTTCAGACATAATTATTTGGTATACCCTGGAAAACACTTTTGATAGAATTTCAAGTGTTTGCTCTCTTTGCTATCTCCCAAGGGGAAGATACTTATCCCTGAGGCACCTATGCATTGTGCCTTTTCCACATATCACTTAGCAGGGTCATCTGTTACCAGCCCTTAGTGTGACACACTGAATTGCAAGAAATTCCCAAGACATCTTAGGCAATATTATTCTTATCAAGTAATACAATTTCCACAACATACTGTAAAAAATTAAATATGTCAGCAGCAGAGCACTGATGTTTCCATTTTAGAGTAAGAATCACAATTGCCTTGCAAGTAACATAACAAAGACACAGAAAGCTTTAAAACTCAAATTCTAATCCCCTTTATCCTATTAAAGAATACTAAAATATAAGTCACAAAGCTATCTCATTTGGAGAGAACAACCAGAAAGTATGAATCTGTGAACCTTCTTAGGACAATGGGAATTTATGAACACATTTTATTCCAATCTACAAGGCATATACTTCAAATGGGATTTCTCACATGTATTTATTCCTGAAATTTATTCTAAAATTATAAAAATTAATTCTTCACAAGTTGGAGCATGTTAAACATTTTGGCTTGATTTTCGTTTTCTATTTTTTTTTTTTAAGAATCTGAAATAAAGATTGCAAGTATATCTAATATAGTGGGGGTCCTTCTAAACCAAATGGGCTACTTAGGAATATTTCTAACTTGAAAATGAAGTTATAGATCAGACAATCCATGTAAAGTCTCTATAAGAAGAAAGCAATCAACAAAAAATCTAATAAAATTTCTCAGTTATGAACGCTTAAGCATTTGAGAAAGGGCTTTTTTTTTGTGGTTTGTGTTTTCAGAGGACTTGTCTACTAAGGTAAGAAGATTAAGTTTGGAATAATAGCTATAATGAAAAAGTCCTCCATTAATTAAAATCACATCAGAAAACAATGGATTGCGGAAAAATACATTAGTTTCAATGTTAGGGATGGGAAGAATCAACTGAACCTAGCAAGTGGCAGATAGATGGCTGCTCCAAGAACAAATCAAAGCAGAAGGCTGTCACAGAACGTGCCCTTACATTGCTTGCCACAGGACACTGTGAAAGCTGAAAGCTTGTATGGGGTGAAAGAAAAGTAAACAGTTGTATGACAGTGAAATCTATGGACACACATGTAAAAACAATTTGACATTCTTCACCTGGAGTAGCGTAAGTAGATGGATACTGGGAGAATGTTCTTGAAAACACCTCCAAACTCCTCTGAACATTTCCTGTAAGCGCTGTCAGAGGCAGAATGGCCATTCCCACGTTTTCTCACAGTTTGATTTACTGCCTCACCCTCTACCAATGATAAGTTACTTCAGAAAAGAAAATCTCTTTTTTAATTTGCAGCTATGGAAGCTTACAACCAGTGGCTCCACATGCAACCTCCTTCATTTTCAATAAGATCAGTCCTTGCTCCAAAGTCAGAGACAGAATCCACTACTCCAGGTTCAAAATCACAAAGAAAACCAGCCTAAACATAATAAAACTTAGGTGATTCTAGACTAATTGAGGACAAATGTGTGCTTGATGCTTGCATTTATCTTCTGCAAAAGAAAACAGAAAATCCAGGAAAAAACAAGGTAAAACAAAACACTTAAGAAGGAGTAAGAGGAGTGATTTTAGGCATTGCCCTGTGTGAGGAAAAGGGCAAACCTGCTTAGAACACTAGCTTAATATTTTTAAGAAAAGGAAGTTTTCTGAATCCCTTTTATCCAAGGAATCAAAGTCTCTCTATACTTTTAATAGATAAAAATTATCTAAAGAAGACAGGTTTCCTTCTAATTATGCAGTTACTTTTTCTCTTCCATAATTAGAGGCTCAATATTCTGTAACTGTTCAAGGCAATTTAAGTCAATATTAAACCAAACTTTGTCTTTGATTTAGGAAGAAGTGTTTTAGCTATCTATTTATCTTTCCTCTTGTTTTAGAAAAAATCTTGTATTTATTTTATAGATAAAAAGTCTTTAGGAAAGTGTTTATATTTCACATACATACATAATGTTATCCCAAACTATTTTCCTAAAATGGATTGTTTCCCTTAGATTTAACTGAAACAAGACAACAATGGTTTTTCAGTCATTCTACCATCTGTCATAAGCACTCACTTTCAACTACAATTATGTCACTGAATCCCATAAAAACTTCTGAATTTTCAAAGAATACCATGAGAGTCTTCTAAACTTTAACAGTAAAACTCAAGAGACATGGAAGACTTAAGAGATGTCATTTCATAGAAATCTGACTGGGGGACAAGCAGTGCTATTGTTCTTATTTGTTGTATTTAAAACTATGTGGAATCTGTATGTAGAATAAATCTTGAACGGGTTCATCAAATTTAACAACATGAAAATATTGCTTATTCAGCTTAAAGATGTGAGAAATTACAGATTCAACATATTTAACTGAAAATCATACAAAATAAAAAACGGCATGAAATCATGAGAACACCACAGTGTATCTAAAAGTTTGCATAAGTCCATCGAAACTTAATTTTGGAAGGAACTAGGCCTTTTGACTAAAATCATAACAGCAAATGGAACAGATTGCTACCTACTATCTTTTTAGGCTTTACAGAAACCAGATGGGTATGACTGTAAGCAAATACCATTTTGCTTTCAAATTTTGATTTTCTATTAATTATCTGGTAGACTCTTTTGGAAAGATCCAAAACAAAAAGTTGTCTAGACAACTTCACTTTTTAAAATTTGTTTGCTTGTTTGTTTCAACTGATTTAGCAGCACAGTAGTGTAAAAAGACAGGTTTTTAAGAGCTCCAGAGCGGCAATTTCGAATGTGTGAGTGTCATGGTGTTGGAAAGCACTGATATGCAGCTCAAGATTGGCCCACTAAAGCTCAGCATGCCAGCAGTAGGTCTGTAGACAGTTACACTTAGGAAGATCCTTTTGAAACTGAAAATCTTCTGTAACTTCTGTGAAAATTGCAGCATCTTGGCAGAACACGAAAAAAGCAGAGTAAACTTGAAAGGGATTAAATTCTAAATTGACCATCAGAAGACAACTAGTTTTTCTAGCTTTGAAGGAGAAAATATAAGGAATATACAGGAAGGACTATGTACAGGAAAATGCTTATAATTCTAAAATTTATGTTATCAGGTGAAACAAACAATGAAAGAATTATTGAATAAAGTTCTGTGCTCTGAATACTATTATACTATTATTTCCTAGGTCATACCAAGTCCAAGGGCTTCCTTTTCATAAAACCAGAATAGTCTGACTCCCATTCGAAGTACTCTGGGGAAAGCTGTGTGCTATGCAAGTCAGAGTTTCCACATGGCAAATCTAGTCCCCTGGATGATTCTGTAAAACTGAAATATGTAGGCTGAGAAGGGTACGACTGGCCTTAACTAAAGGAAAATATCTTCAAGAGTGGAGAGTGAAGCCAAAAGTTGTATGTTCAACACCACTATTTTCAGAGAGCAGAGTTGTTTATAGAGGCCTCATTCCTTGTGCTAGAAGGATAGTATCAAGAAAGGAATCTGGGAATGCAAGGGTTTGAATTGACCTAGAGGAAAGCTAAAGAAAATTCAGGAAGATTTACATATGGCAAGAGAAGCATGTGATTTTTCACATCATTTCTTATGCTAAAGCTTCTACACAGCTCAGTGAAACTAACTAGAACTGAAAAGCAGTGGGGAACTACACAGACTTTTTTATTCTTCACAGAACCTGTTTGAAAGATAATTTTCTGAGATTGAATAAAATACATTAGAGCTGAATGCCCTAGCAAAAATACAGATGATTTTATCAAATGGCTTTGCTAAAACAAGTATTTCAGAAAAAAAAGCTTAAAAAGGGCACTCTTTTGCACTGAGTCACCCAAAAGAAGGCTATTACAACCAAACTAGAGAGATATTACAGAAATTTAAAGCAATTAAATTTGAATCAGAAGCATTAATTCTGGAAAAAATCACAACCAGAGGAAAAAAAACCCAACTGGAGCTCAAAGTACATTCAAAGTCAAAAAGGATCTGAACAAAGCCCAGTGGAACAACGCTTGACTGGAGAAACCTAGGAGACACTGTTTTAGGTAAATGACTGAGGTGTCTGGTGGATCTGTTACAGAAAGCTGACATAAATGTACTTGTAGTGACCCATATGAGACCCTGGTAACAGTTAGTAAGCTAAAGTTTCCAGAAACACACTGCCATTCATGTGTATGTGGTATGACAGCCGCATTAAAAAAATGTCATACTACTGAAGAAAACCAGAATAACACCAGAGAATAACACAAACAATGGCAGCAAAAGAATGGCACGTCAGGGATGCCAGTGGAAGTCAAGAACATACTTGCACTTGTTGGAACTGAATTTTGGTTGGAAAGAATCTTAAAGATAATCTAGTTCTATTCTTTTGTAAAAAAAGGAATTGAAATCCACCTTTCAGCTAAGGCTGTGATTTCCTCTGATGGCCTGAACCAATGATATTACATGAATTGCATCTCAAAACTTCTCCCGTCTTCCTTAGCAGTTACAAACTGCTCTGCCATTCCTTTCCATGCTGTACTCCCATTACCATCCTTTTAGCTTTCCTCTATTTTTCCATCCCCCATCTCTCAAAAATAGAAGATGAATGTCCCGCTGGCATGACCATGAGTCTGGGCCATGTCTCTGATTTCAAAATCTGGACAAAACACAATTTTTTAAAAATTTGTACTTTCCACAAGAACATGCTATTGGGGGAAAAATGGAAGAGTGAAAAATGAGCAAATCTTCAAACTGAAGTAAAAGATACAAAACTCTTTACAGTCACTACAAAACCATGGATGTTTTGAGGAAGACTAGACTAGCAGAATAATTAGCATTATGTGAAATTCTGCAAGCTGCTTCTATGGAAAACGGAGTTTAAAAATACAATTAGGATATGGTATTTATCTGAAAAATTTCAAGGCTCAATAAAGTTTCAAGAAGTTTACAGAAAACAGTCCCTAATCCTCATCACCATTAGGACAGCACATGATCTTTTGTGCAAAACAACAAACACCATCATCCTACCACAATGAAGATAACCTACATTCAGTCAAGATTTCTTAGAGAGGACTCTGGTCTTTCTGCAGCTGCCAGCACAGTTGTCAGGTTTACTGTGCATCAGAATGCAATGTTAGATATGGCATGGGATTACTAAAATATTGGCCTGAAAAGATTAAAAAAAAAATTGACATTTCAAAGGATGACTAGCCCTTCAAAAAGATAGCTAAGCTTCACTTTGGGACAGGCTTGGTTTTTTATTTTAATTAAATGATCTAGAACAAGAAATAAATTATGTTCCTAACTGTAGACCAGATGTAAGAATTCAAAATACCTCGACATTATTTTACATACCACATTATTTACAATCAGGTATTAATTACCAGTAGGCAATACATACGAGAATTTAGCAAAGATTTTTAAGTGCCTTTAGGAACACAATTCTTTCCTCTTTGCTGTAAATTTAATGCAATTTAACACAATTGCTTAATTTATCAAGCAAGATTTAAATCACTGTGAAAGATATTAAAAGATCACATTAACAAATCATACTAAATGCACAGGCCACCTAGCTCTTCCAAATTATTTCAGATGAGTGCAGGAGTACATTAACAAAAACATGACAGAAAATCATTAGAGACTGACTCATTGAAAGAAGAGAAGAAACGAAATCTAATCCTATCAGAATTGAGTATATAGATCATCTTTGGTATGCTGTAACTGACTCCTAGCAAATTTCTAGTTTTCAGAAGGTCTGGACTATCTGGCATAGCAACTGTAACATTACAAGTAAGTCAAAGATCAGCTGCAGTATAAAGAAACCCTCCTCTTTTAATGCTCAAACTTATTTTATAAAAAAGAAGTCACTATTCTTGTGCTTATGTTTTTTTGGAGAATATGCATGCACAAGTAAAACTTCTGGGATAATGCAGCAATTTTGCAGAGTGAAAAAATAAGAAAGAGAATACTGCTACATTTTTATGGTTCTAAGGTAGCCAAGCAGTATATTCCTTCAAGATTCCCAGATGACAGTGAACTAGCCAATAGGGAACTCATGCTCTGACTGTTTCTGCTACTGAATTTAACTCATTTAAATTGAATTAAGGTTCTTCTATGCCATAGGGGCACATAGTCGTTTATTTAGTAAAGCTTTTAAGCTGTTCAGTCTGAAATGTAAAAAATTCTCATTTGGTTTTGTCCCAGTTCCATCTCTCTTCCGTAACACTCTTTATTTTATATTCCCTGCTGGAGAGGGAGGGGATAGGATTATCACCATATACACCTATGGCTCATTAAATGTTCTTTTTGGTTCTCAATCCTCTGGACAGTAAGAATTTAAAGCCTGACTTTCTTCACCCTAAAGGGTTAATTAGGCTCCTTCCACCTACTGTTCCCTCAGTGGGATCTTAGTTTAGTGTTCAGCAAGGTCAACACTGAACTATTTTTACTCTGTCTGTTACCTGACTTTCCCATGAAAATTCTCTACTGCTATTATCTCTTTCCAGAATAAAATATGACTGAGCATTTGTTCCAAACACTTCTGTCCCCAAGTGATACAGGGTTTAGTAACAAGAAGGAAACCCATTTTGAGGGTTTTTTTCCCAACCCAATTTTTGAATGTCTGAGATCATACCAGAGTTATCAACTCAAATACTCATATGCAGATGAAGGAACTTAATATCTTAATTTTAATTCCACTGTCTTTTAGAAAAAAAAAATCTTAGCTGAAGAACTTTCTTTCCATTTATAGGAACTTGCACTTGTTTTTAGGATCAGAACAAAACCCGTCGTGAAAGATCTTCAAGAGCATCATTCCTTGAAAGGGGCAAAGCTAACAGCAGCTCCAGGTGACAATATGGAAAATGAAACAGAACCACTTCTGGCTGTGATAACACAAACGTACACACAAAGATATAGAGTAAATGCAATTCTTAAAAGAAGGGATTATATTAAAAAATTGGAAAAAGTAATAAATAATAAGAGGAATGTATTAGACCTCTTGGATCTACTGCAATGTGAGAATAAGTATCTTCTAAAACTTTTCTCAAATTAGGCTGTCATGTGGGTGATGCTAATGGCATTATTTCAGTGGACCCAGCTCTGGCTGTACATGTGGAACAGTGAAGAAGTACAGCCCCACTAAGTGTGATCCACAGAACTGGATTCCTTTGAAAAGTAATTGTCATTAAGGCAAGGGATGTTAATATGATTCTAAAATCTTCAGTGAAAAGAAACACCTCATCTATTTTCTGTCATTTGAAAGATGGAAGTTACCTACAGGTAGATGACCATTTGCAAAGGCATTTTTCTAGGTAAGCGCAGAGACTCAAACTGAAGTTACTCCTTATGAAAACTGTATAACACCCTGCTTGATAACATCAACACAAACATGTGAATATCAACACAACCACTATTGCCTACAATGTCCATATGATGAATGAACAAACCTTGGAACAGAAACTCTTAAAGACATTACAAAAACATTGGTGAGGGAGGGCAGTTTAGTCAGAACTTTAAATTTGCATAAACACCTTAACAACTAGCTAGAGAAGCTGATGATGCAAATCAGTGCAACTTATTTGTAATTCCAATGTCATGCTTCTGCATAGGCCTAGAACTTAACTTTTATTGACATTTATACTCCACTTGCTCCCATGCAGCCACAGAAGTATCAATAAACCTCCATCACCCAAATAAAATGAAAAGGAGATAAACCTATGTTCTTTTTTTGTTTTGTTTTGGTTGGTTGGTTGGTTTGGGGTTTCTTGTTCCTTTGCTTTGCTTCTGTTTAATTTGTCTATTAATTACACAGGTTGAAACTGGAGACTCTTATGACTTTGCCAGCTTTAAAATAGCCCTGTCGACAGAGAGATATTCTGGCCAACATCTGGTGACAAAGGAAGCATTCTAGACATGGATGTACAGTGATCTTATGATCAAACCAGAATGAACCAGGCTGAAAGACATCAGGGATCAGCCTGGGAATAACTACACAGACTCATCCCAGAAGATATAGAGTATACACGTGCTGAACAGTACAATACACCCTCACAACTTCCATGAGGATGACAACTAATTTTCAAGAAGGATTTGTGTTGCTCCTCCTATGCTTTCACTTAGTAAACAACTAAAAAAGGAAGGAGGCAGAATCCCATGCTTGTGAGAAGTCAGAACTCACGAAATCATTTCAGTTGTGTCATCACGAGGAGTACAAGCCTGAAGAGATAGGCACTTCAAAATACTACTGAATGCCCAAGCCGGCTGCTCTAGCCTGAGCTTGTCTGAAAGAATCCTCACAATTCCAAAGGTAGTTCTTCTGATATACCATGATCTTTAAATAGTAATGATGCAAGTGACCCTAGACAACGGTATATGCATCTCCTGCTGGTGTTGAAACATGAGACTGAAGACTTCCTTCTGGATAAAGTCAGTGCCTTTCGCTGCCTTTCTTTGGCTTCATTGGAGGTGAATGACAAAGTTGCTGCTAACAGCAGAAATTGTGCAAAGCTTTGTGAAATTTTTTTTCTTAATACTGAAAAAAGGTAGTAGAGCCTGAAAAGTCAGCTTTCTGCCTTCACTCATCAGTTGGAAATCATCATTGTTTGGGACATACATCTTTGATTTCACAGTTCTGTTTGAACATTAAGTTTATACTGCATGACTTAAGACACTGCCTTTTTGTCAAGAAAAAGTGCACAAAAGCAAAAAAGGTAAAATATATTTGACAATTAGCGGGACTGTAAGAATTGGGAGATTCAGATACTCAGTAGAACATTCTTCTTAAACCATATTTTCTCACTACATTTGTACCAGGAAAAGAAAAAGAAAAAGAAAAAAAGCTTAATAGATCATGTGGGTAATCCACACACATTTGCTTCTAAAAGCAATCAGCATTCAAAGGTGGGAGACTATTGTGATGATGAAATTATCTGATCATCCTACCCTTGCCAACGGGTACCCCATTCTCCTTCTGAAAAACCAAAACAGTTTTGGAAACATTCAGAAACACCAAGTGAGGGTTTTTAAAAAAGAAATTAAGTTTTTTTAATTCTTTACATTAAGGATTCCTTTTTTAAATTGTGGCATCCTCTGACAGTTTCAACAAGATATACGTTAGGATCTCAGTACTTCCACAATTTACTCTTCTTACCCCTTAGGATCCATTAGATGTGGATCCTCAGAGAAGGACAAAGTATTGGTTGAAAATTCTGCCTTAGAGAGAAGTACATCTGCAGTGATATCAACAGCCCAAAGATAAAAGGTGGATTGAAGAAGGAAGAAAGATTACAGAGAATTAGCTCATATGACAAGAATTTTTATGGAATATTCACACAGAGAATGTAGCTGGAATGTTCTTGTGCAGGATCCAAAGATCAGGAAAAAAATATACTAGGTGTCTCTTTCTCAGATACAAGGATTTTTCTTACCTTCAAATTTCAATTTAGTTCTTGCACATGGATAAACCACAGGAAAAAATACTCGGTTTCTCTATATCATACACTGGTTTATATACTTCTGTTGTAACTCTCATTTGTTTGCTCTGTAAGTCATAATCCTTTGTTCTCTCAGAATCAAGGATTTTACAAGTCTCTAAGTATGTTGTGTTTATCCAAAACTCTCTCTATTCTGTTATGCATTTACTGAGAAGACATTATCACATGACCAATTTTTCTGCCACTCATCATTTAAATCTTTACTTGTTTCTCTTACTATCTTAATAAATATTTTAGAACAGTGGCTCTACATTGAAACAATAGCTAAAAGCCTATTTTCTGTACTTGGTTAATGACATTAAATTACTAACTCTTGAGGGTTAAGCAAAATAATCATTCATTACATTAATGAATAAAAATTACAGTAACCACAATCTTCAAAATTTAAATTTACAATAGCTAGCACCACCTTGCTACATTAATTGATGAAGGAATTATGACAAAATATATGGAGCGGTTTTTAATTTGCTGCTCTTGCATGCAGTATGATTTATCTTAGGATTTAAAATTGTGCTTAATTGCATATTAAGTAACGGCAATATGTGCAACAAGTTTTTATTAATATCACTACCTGTCATATTTCATATTGAAAACAATCTACATTGTCTCACCTATAAATTGAACTTGTAACACAGGCCTACTTCATGCTAAGTAGCACATTAGTATTCTACACAGACTGTAATTGCCATTCTACTGCTTTTATAATACTCATGTTTTGAAATGCTCTCCTTGCATTTATATTAAAAGCATTTGAGAAGACAGTCATTGAGTGGTGGGAATAATTTTGCAGGAACACAGGAACATTTTTTTAGATTTATTTTGACTCTGTGCATGTCTGAAAGAATTTCTTTGGTATTTGTTTTTTTTAAAAAAAGTTTACTAATTCATGTACAGCGATTACTCCAGTAACTGCAGTATTCACTGCAGAGACAATCAAGCTCAAAATTGTTTTAGAAAGATACAGCATGATAGTAACACGATTAGAGCATACTGACACAGATGATCAAAAGACTAATGCAAAATTATAATCTCTTTAAGAATGAACTCCGGATGTTAACATGGTTCAAAGGCAAATGAAAGAGGAAATGCAATACAAATACAAACGGTCTATAAGAAAACTAGCATAACACAATACTTAAGAATAGTTTCGGTGAGGAATCGTGAGATAGCAAGATTGAGTGTCCTGGTTCAGGAATGGTATTCTCCAATTTAGTGTTCCCACTGACACCACTTGCTGCCACTTGTTTGCTCCCCTCTACCCCTGCCCTTGGAGGGCTGGAGATCTGGAGGCACAAAAGCTAAAGATCATGGGTCGAGAGAAGAGCAATTTACTGGAAATAGCAAGGAGATAAGAAAACGAACAGTAACAGCAAAAATACTAACGACAGAGTGGGCAAGAAAGAGGGGAATGATTCACACAGAAACACCACCACCTGACTGCTCCCTCCCCACACCATGATGGTATTGAAGGAAGCCCTTTCCCCTCAGAAGAGATGTCCTTCCTCTTGCCCCTGGCAATGACATGAAGCAGTATAGAATAACCTCCTGCTCCTGGCCATGTCCCCTCCGGGCTACTGCAAAAAATTAATCCTGTCGTGGCTGGGATCAGGACACTGGGAAAATGTAATGTGTCTAACAGGAGACATCCTGTGCTGCTACCCCTTTCATGTTGTCCAAGTGCTGTGGAAGGCAACACAAGTGCTTTTCCTGTTTATTCCCAGACTGGTTTTACTGTTCTTATTTATCAAATGTGTATATTATGTAAGCGGTACCTCAAGTGGTAAAGAATACAGTAAGCTGTGAAGAACAGCACAATCCAGCAAGTAGGCTGTACAAATCTATCTCTTTGCAAAAAAGTAATTCTTTGAAAGAAAATGAGATATCAGGAGCATTTTTATGTACCGACTTCATTTAAAAGGACATAGGCAAATCTTCCCATTTCTAACTTGAAGTAAATGGTTTAGGTGCTTCACTATGGAAACCACGTAGGGTTTGTAAACTGCAATACTGCAGGTGAGATGCACAGAAAATCAAAATCTAGGATGCACCCTTTTCTTTAACTAACAGTACAAAGAATACCTGTTGGGTTTTTTGAATCAAGACACAAATACGAAAATTTACTAAAAATTAGATGAACAGCAGTTTAACTTCCAAAAGTAGTCAATCCAAAGTATGAAGTTCTAAAACTAGAAAAATTAACAGTCTTACAGCAAACTGTATAGTGAAATAGTAGGGAAAAAATTAATAATACAGAACTGACTGAATTGCAAAAATATTTGAGAAAGATAGCAAAAACTGGCTGACAGCAAAAAGCCAAACAATGACAGTGACTCACAAGCCCACTTTGAGCAGTGCATCCTAACTAGGAAAACACATCTAGTGCTCAGTCTCACATATTATATACTAGCAAGTCCTCTAATTAAGCACCAGAAACAGTAAGGTGGTAAGAAATCAGTTACTTTTAGAATTTACAACAGACAGAGCTCTGCTGTGTATTATGTGTAGCATTTCCTTTAGTTTGTGCCATGCATTATTGTTTCTGGTTTTGTGTGTGTATCAGACTGCAAAAGGCTAAAATTTTACATAGTCCATAGAATAAAAAATAAAGAAAAAAAAATCCTTGCTTACTTAGAAATCAATTCTCAAAGGCTTTCTTTTTGCTATACTCATATCTTATGACATAAGACATAACCTTCCTAATTTGAAATTAATTTTTCATTGGTATTTCTGCAGCATAACTGCCCTTGAAGAGTTGTAAAGAGTAGGTAAAACCAAACTTAATGAACAAATTCAAATTTTTCCAAACAAATATTTTACTCAAAGTTCTTACAGCAAAAGAAACACAAAAATAAACTAGAGAAGTAATTCTGCCTCTATTAAAAATAATCCCAAGTTCTTAATGAAAGAAAGAATCTGAAAGTATCTGAAAGTATTCATGTATTATGAAGTTTTTACATAGCCTGCCTTTTAAGTCAAGAAAGGCTCACAAAGACCACACTGCTCGATCTGAAAGTTCCCAGAAAGTGAATTTGTCTTTCAGAAATAGACATAATTTTATTTTAAAGATGACAAAATACAGAAGTCGCTGTTTTTCCATGTAAGTTGCTGGTACAATAGCTGATTTTTCCAAGTACTGCCACTGGAAATGGAAAAGTATGTTCATGCAAAAGTGAAAAGTTTCTTTCTATTAAAAGGAAATGAGAATGCACTGATAAAATGTCAAATAATCTACATTTAGGAAGTAGAACAGATGGCAATGAATGGCACTGAAGGTAAGGTAAATATTATTATACAAGTAATTGATGAGAGAAGCTAAAAGGATCATAGAATATCATTAAATGCTAGAGTAAAAATGTCTGTCCAGCTGAATAGTCAAACAAACAAAACAACCACAAACCACAAAAACCAGAACAAACCAGAAAAAGGCCCCCAAAACAAATGCCTCCCCACCACCACAAAGAAAAAAAAAAAAACTAACTCAAAAGAAAGAACTTCAAAAGACATTAGGAGTAAAAGGAAAGCTACAGATAAAAAAAAAGATATACCCTACTAAACGTAAGTAAGAAAATAATTAGTTATGAAAAGAAAGCAAACCAGAAATGGTCCAGAATGGTTTCTGGTCCAAACCTGAAGTGGAAGAAGAAAAGGATATTTCTATTCCATATGATAGTGCGGATGGAACTAAAAAACTGAGGATACGAAAAATCATCTGCAACAACCCAAGACTTCCCCAGGAGATGTTCTCAAATTCCTCCCTGAGCACCTTTGCAGTATTTATCACAATGAATATATGTCAAAACCCAGATTAGAACATCAAACTTGTGTATTAATCCTAGATCACTGCTTGGAAGATCTGTTTCAACACAATAATGCATTTGCCAAAAAGGCAGTGGGGCCTGTCTGCTAGGGAATTTCCTTTATTCTAGTACAGTTATGAATTGACTGGAACACAATTCTGGCCCCTATGTTCACTGAATGTTACAAAAATACAAATTTTGTAATGTAAAAAGCATTATGTCCAATACAAAAATAGTTTTTCATGGTTTGGACTGCAAATAAAGAATATCAAAAGAAACAGACCTCTCTTCAACCCAGAAAGTTCTTGGGACTAACAGATATTTGATTAAATTACAAAAACATAATTTTACTTCTACATAGTTAATTAATTTTAAAATAGCATGAAGAAGTGGAAAAGTTGAATTTATTATTATGACTAATCATTTCAGGGACCATAATTATTTCTCAAACACTATTTGTATGATGCCAATTTATTTTAAGTATCAAGTATCACAGTTCACTGCTTATGCTCCTGGATACAATTGGCAACTAATATAACCCCTCTATGTTTTGTATCCTGATATAGTAGACAGATGTGCACTTACTGAATTTCACATTAATTGGTAATATTTCCCTATAGCAACAAAGCCCTAAAGGTCTTGTTAGAAATATGTCAACTGAAACTGGAGTTCTGTTTCTGAGTTTGTTTTTTACATGCAAATGCTTTTACACTTAACTATTCAGACCTTGGGAGAAAAGAAACTTTTGCCAATGATAGAAACATTATGATTAGATAAGAGAATTGTCCATTGCTGCTCCTGCATACCCTTGATATATCATAAGGGCAATTAAATCAATATGCCCCAATTTCAACATAATTAAATCCATAAAAAATCCACAGGCTGCACTGTCAACTTAGTTTCATAACTACACCAATAGCTACAAAATTTCTGAAAGTCTTTGTATTTCATATGATGCATTTGACTGAAAATCCTGTGTCTTTTAAATGCCTACTGGAGAAACAGGTTCCTTAGGAATAAGTTGGTATTTTAGACTCTTGGCTTTAGAATTTTTTATTAAATTTTTAACATCTTCTTTGGAATTTAGAATTTAGCATAGGGAGGTAATTTACAAAGATATTACTGATCAAATGGCTACAGGCATGTTATCTTTGTCAGTGAAATTCCAGAAGTCTGGGTCCTCCTGAGTCAATTGCATTTAAAAAAAAAATAGATTGGTACCTTGTGCACAGATTACATCAAAATTTGCCATGTTTATTTCATTCCAATTCTTTTATGTGCAGACATTCATTGGGAACCATCACTTCTGCACACATGAACAACACACAGTTGCTCACAGAGAATTGAAATCTGCAAATGGATACTGATTAAAGAATAAAGTCACACTCTTTCCTAACACTGAACTGCTTATTTGAAGAAAAAGTGGTCATGAGAAATGTATCTTTAAAGACAATACAACCAGCAAAAAATTGAGATCTTTTGGCTGGAGAGGTGGTGGTGCTGTATGTAGAGCTAAAAGCAATGCGGCACGCTGCTATTCTGATAGAATTTCTCCTCCTGCAACAATCACAGTAAAGCGCTTTAAAGCTGCCAACAAAGATAGTTAAAATGCCCTGCATTGGTTCCTCTGCCTTCACTTTTCAGGCTGGAGAATCAATCAAGAAGCAGCTCAGGATGACAAAAGATATGCCAGGGTGCCAAGTCAGCAAATGATCCCTTGGCTCTAAAAGGAGAACTGCTGCTCTCCAGCCTGGCAGCAGCTCTCTGGGGTGCTGTCCCACGGGATCAGAGACTGATGGGCTACCAGGGTCACACGGAAAAGCAGGAGCCCTCCCAGCTACTTCCCCTGTCACAGAAAGACTAGCTTTGCTATGGCAACAGCGCTATGAACTCTTCTATGTTTAGTACATCTTATTTTGGATATATCTTTCTGGGGGTTGGGTTAAAACCAAAAAATTTCTTCCCCATTCCAACAGTGTTAAGAATCAGTAAGACTGAATTGCTGGAGCAATCTCAAATACCCTTTCTTTCTTGTATCCTGATAGCCCTTTAAAATCTCTACTTGATTTCTTCTTTTAATATCTTACACTGCACTTTAAAACTGTTCAAACAAGAGCAGTAAGAACAGGAAAACGCGGATAGCATGTGTAAGGGTCGGCCCAAAGATCTTGTTTTGCCTCCGGATTGACAGGACAGAGACTGGGACAGACCCCACAAGACACAGCCTGGCCTGGCTGAGGGGGGGAGATGTTTGCTAATCACTGTAGGTTCTCTGCTCTGTGGTACAGTGCTCTGGTCAGGACAGCCAGCACGCAGGTACTGTCACAGTACAGCATGCATACTGCCATGGTACAGCACATACCTGCTCCTCAAAACTGCGCCGATCAGCTATGGGTCTTGCTCACAATAGGCCATAAATCTCCCTGCCTTTTGGCCAGAGGCCACTGGCCTTGGAAAAAGACTTAAAACTGTGACTCTCTGAAGGGACTCTCAAGATCCCCCCATGGAAGAAGATGCGTCTATTGGGCCACGAGGACTTCGTCTCACCATTGGTAGCGATATCCCACCTTCTCTCTCTCTTTCTCTCCCTACTTTGCTCTCTTTCTCTCTCTCCCCTCTAACGCCTAACTGAGTTGATTAGCACTCGATAAAGTGCTTCGTTCTTTTTTTGAAATTATAGTCCCTTGCTGTTTGCCTCTTATTTTGCACCTTGAGATCCCTTGAACCATCACGATTTCTGCCTTAATGTTAAAGCGGATCGTGACAGCATGAAAACAAGCATAAAGTAGTATAGATATCTTACACTATTAAGATTACTTTTCTCTTTAAACCAGACATTTGTGTTTGATACTGAATATGTATTACTGTAACTGATGCTTTCTTACAGGAATCATAACAAAAGTGGATGATACAAAGTTTGAAAATGCAAATAGAATACTTGAGGTTTGCTAAATGTGGTGCACTTTGTGAATAAGGAGACAGAGGAGAGAATCGTGTTTCAGAGCATCACGAAGAAGAGACAACCAGGACAGACATCACTGATAAGTACAGGTAGCATTAGGTAAGAGTTTGTTTCATAAACAACAAAAAATGATAAAGGATTCTATACAGATTTTAAATAGAAGAAAAGGAAACTCAATTATACTTACACGAACAAATTCTTAATTCTTGTCTTAAATATTATTTATTCTAAGTTAATTCTATTATTTCAAGAATACCCAAACTCAGCAACCATACAATGTTATCACAGTACAAATCCAAACATGTAATGTAATTTGACTGAAAAATGAAGTCCTCTAGTGATTGAAACAGGCTGTGGATCTGGTCTTTAAATTTTGAATTTAGTAGTACTCAGAATTACTATTAAACCATCAGTTCTAGGAAAAATTCAGTTTCCTACAGATGGATTTCTTCCTCAAATAAATATTTTAACAAATAGATAATACATAACAAAACAGTATCTAATCAATACTACTGATTTGAGTTGATTCAACATAAACCTGGTTGGACAATTGCTTACACTTAATTCATATTTTCTCTGACTTACTATACATTTATATTTACATATAGCCCTATAAAACTTTATGGTGCTGTACTAGTATTTTAGCATATTCTATCAATCTTAATGAGGGATTTTTGCTGGGTTTTGCTTTGTTTTGGTTTTTCTATTAGCTGTTACTTAATTTTAGGCAATAAAATTCAGACAGAGAAAGCCAAAATTCATAAGCTACTATTAAAGAATAAGGAGAGAAATAATTGTAAATAATGAACAGAATCAATAACAGCTTTCGGATTTGATGTATTAATAACACTTCCTTAAATTCAGCATCTGGAAAAATCTATTGCCTGTGCAGAAAGATTTTGGACTAAATGACTCCCTCTGACCTCAGAATCCATGAATCAATAATATAATTTAACTTTCAAATTAATTTAAAATATTTTGCAAGGAAGTTAAAAAGTAGGTTCTGAAATTGAAATGTATGCTATTACACATTTTGAAGAACAAGTCTTATGATAAATAGACATATTCAAAAATGAGAAAAAAGGTTCTTGAGTATCATTAATTTTTTGATTAGCATAGAACAACCCAATAGAGTTCACATTCTATTCAAGTGAACATAGCTGTAATCTACTCATTACTCAGATCCTTACGTGCAACTGTGCACAAGTCTCTAAGGTCACGATCAGTGGTGCAATCCAGTCTTCAGCTACTTTCTTCCCCTGTTTGCAAGCCCTCTCTTAAGATTACCATTTCCTCCATCTTTAGAGATAAATTATATTATACGCAGGTGTTACAGTGAATAT
The DNA here is from genome assembly GCA_013400315.1 of Bombycilla garrulus. Taxonomy (NCBI): domain Eukaryota; kingdom Metazoa; phylum Chordata; class Aves; order Passeriformes; family Bombycillidae; genus Bombycilla; species Bombycilla garrulus. The sequence continues at coordinate 290,481 of VXBU01004836.1, forward strand.
TGAATATAAGCAAGGACATCAGAAGCAATCTGCCTAAGAAACACAGAATTCACAGGATGCCAAATATGAAATCCCCAAAAGGCTTCCTCTGATGCAAACCAGTCACTTCTGTGCAAAAATTACCTGTTTAACATGCCTGCCAGGACATGTCTAATCTACATCCTGAATTTTTATTACTGCCTGAAGAAGAGAGTTTTAACCTCCTGCAATTTGAAATCCTCACAGTGGGATGTGTTAGTAGTTTTCTAAAATGAGTCAAATTTTGTAAATTTTCTGTACAGCCTCTTTCCTGACCTACTACCATTAATTATTACATCCTTATTGTACCAATCTCCCCAAAACTAGCATTCACACTCTTTGTTAAGTAGTATTTCAATTTTTTCTAGAACTCAGAAGCAGCAGAAATCTGCAGTGCAGTTTTGCCTTCTTTCCCCCTTTGTGAAAATTTTAACCATAATTAATAATATTAATATAATACATAAATAGGAGTTTAAGAGTTCAGATATATGGTTGAAAGGGTGCTGAAGTATTTAATCCCACCCCATACTCTGAGATAGGTTCAAATATACTTTTGTCACATCAAAAAGATGCTCACCATGAATGTATTTCAGTACTTCAATAAGTTTGACATCGTACCTTAATCACCAAGTAAGTTTCTTCTTGTTCATTCCAGTACATGAAAGGATTACTCCTTGTATAACAACTTTTCACGTTCTGAGAGACAATTAAAACTTCTCTTCCCCCTCAATCCTCTCTTCTTCCAGATTATTTTATGAAAACTGACATTTGGTCAAAAATATCTCTAAACACATCAAACATGCACACAAAGAATCCCATGCAGTTTACTTATAAAAGATGGAAATTCCCTATTCCATGATTTATTGTATTTTTACAACAGAAGCAAAACTTGAAAAACAAACCCAAACCACAAACTAATAAAAAAAATTTTTTTTAAAGTAATAATAATTTTTTTGACATTTTTATCAACTCTTTCTCATATATCCTATGTTGCCTAGTTATATACTAGCACAATTATAATGAATATTACATTACAATTACAATGAATATTGGGCATGATTTCACAGTCCTCATCACAAAGCACCTTTTACTGCTTGGCCTATTTAGAAACACTATCTGTAGAAAACAGATGAATTTTCAGAAATATATTAATAATTTTTCCATTATTTCAAAAGTTACACTTTAAAGGTGATTAGTAATGCTGCATAGCAAATAAAAAATATTATTCCATAAAAAAGATAATTCTGTAAGCAGTTTAATTCCCATGTGACTCTCTAAAGTCATTAGGGGAGCAGAAACTCTCTTCCTTTTTGTTAATCTTAGATCATGTGTAAAGTAAATCTCAGCAGCTTTATGCTCTCCCTGAAAGTTTTAACTTCCTCTACTTTTTCCACAGTGGTATCTACACCCTAAAGAAACAGATGAGTACAGTTTAGAAAGAGCTGTCTTTTGCATAATTAATTTTTAAGAACCCGTGACCATGGAAAACTGTGTCTTAAATAACTCAGAGACCGGAATTGGCTCCTAAGTTACGAAAACATAGGTATGAACTTCTAATTAATTTAATTTAGACACTTGAATTTAAGTAGATTCTTCTTCCAGGCTAAATAGAGTTGAGCAGTTCTTGAGCAACCACCACGCAGAATAAACTAGTGGCACACATTCCAAAGGTTGGCCAAAGCATTCACTAGCAGAATCATGAAACATTGAGGAAATTAAGGTCTATGATTCAAACTATGTTCTTTAATACTACAAATAATGGTCTTATTTATTTTATGGAGTTTCTTAATGTACTACTAGCTCTCTGCTTTTACTAGGAATGGCAATTTTAAATCCGTATAATGACACTACAAGCCTAATTTGTTTCTTTTATGCCTACAGGTGTTTGGCTGTGATTTGCTTTCTTTGGTTTGTTTTTCTTTTTGAAAAGGGTCCTTGCTTCTGTTACTATAGAGAATGGATGATGCTCAATTAGAAGAAATATTATTCAGTATTTTTTTCTGTACTTGTTGTATGCATGGGCATGAAATGTGTAGTATTCAGTCTCTGCTCTGAATAAAGAATTAATACTTTCTTTTTTTATGACAATCATTGCTATAATCCCACACATACCACAAACATTACTTTAACTTCATAAATGCTTTTAGAGCAAGGTAATGCTTTCCTGCTTTTAAGAAAGAATCTTATCAATGTAGCTGCTAATCCATTCTTGGCTGTCTAAGACATGATTTTACAATGCCTGCTGCTACACAGAAATGAATAAATTCAAAGCAAAGCCCATGCTGGCTTCTATGAAAACTGTGGACACTTATGTCTTCCTCTTCACAGACAAAAACAGCCTGAGAAAGAAATCTACAGAAAAAGAAAGTTTTAGTCTGAACTGTAAACATTTTCCAAAATTTACAAACTGAAAAAAGCTCTTATGATAGAAACTCTTACAATAGAAAACACTATCATTTACCTGATCTATAGTGTGGGTGAATTTTACTGTGTGAGAATTGATTCTTTTGTCTTGCTTCTGAGAGAGAAAAGTATTCTTTTCACATTATACCATAAAATTTATTCTGTTTTCAGCAGATGGTACAATAATGTCTTTCAACAATACAGCATTTATCTGACAGAAGCACCACCCACTAGTCTAATTTTGCTAACAATATTGGAAATAGCAACTGGAATTATATACAATTTACTTTTGAGAAAAACATACCAATTATCTAGAATTACTTCTTATTTTCAGTGAGAAGGAGTTTTCAAGCTTAAAAGTGCTTTGCCCTCTTCAGCCCCAGACTTCTGGTGCTACTTTCTCCTGGCTACTCTGGAACTAAGAGTCAGTGAAAGACATTCAAGGTATGGTATGTAACCAGGTTTGAGAAGTTAAAGGAAGGTAATTGTGATGGGGTTTAGGTGGCTGGAAGGGTGGTGTGATAAAAACCCAGCAGTAACACAAGAATAGCAGACAGTGAGAATATCTAGATGGATACAGAAGGGAGGTTAATCACAGTGAAGGATCACCATGTTGATGACTCCTGCTCATGGCAAGCACTGCTCTAGATGTAATTTGAGTTCTCAGTAATTCTTGGTCATTTACCTGTTCCCTCTGCATGGTCTAAATAGCAGCACTTTACCTCCCCCAGAAGCAAAAAGAATCTATGTTCTCCCACGTGAGTGGACACAAAGAAAGCTTCATCAAGTTTGCCATATAAGCTGCACGCTTCCCAATTACACGTCCAGATGAAAAACAAAACAGCTCCCAAAAGATCCAAGTACTACAGTTTCTAGATAAAAAATTTTTCTAGCTTGCTCAAGTTATTCAAGAACCTTCTTAAAATCAGGCAAGTTCTAAATTAAACCGATAGAGAAGCTAATGTGTGGCTTTCCTTGAAATTGTTTCCTTCATTAAAATAATTTAAAAATAACAAGAGAAAATATATGGAATATACTTAAATATAATTAGTTCTAGCTGTTATTTAAGGTTCCGCTGAAATATCTTTCAGCCCTGGAAGGCTAAGGGCTAATTTAGTGGGTTATGTGCTATCCTCCAGGTTTCTTAGGTATAGGAAAGGTTTTCTGCAAGACGTTTGTGAAAAATGAGGAGTTTCACAGCATATCTCAATATCCACCCTATGTTTCCATAAACTGATAATTACTACCTTCACTAGTTTATAACTCCTAGAGTGTTACTGAAACTCCTATAAGCAGTATTACTCCTTCCTAGGTAGAAAAATTACTTGTCTCTATATGACTTAACAGCTTTCCTTTTTAGGAACTCAACTAATTTGCAACTATAATCTCACTTATAGAAAATTTATCAAACTTAGCAGGTTTAGAGATGACTTGACAGCAAAAGTGATGGGCACACCACAGGACTGTGCTACCATTCAGAATGATCTCAAAAGGCAGGAGAAACTGGCCAAAAGAAATCCTGAGTTGCTGCAAATGGAGTGCAAAAAATGATTTGACCAGGTTGTCACACTAGCTAATTTCCAGATGTTGTTTCCAACCTTTCCCATTCCATACTTCCACGATCATTCAATGAATTCACTCTGTTTAAGTTAGCCAACAGGACTGTGAGAAACAACGCCCACTTTTAAAATTTCAAAGGTTTATTAAACCTTAACAAAATACAACAAAAGACTGAATAAGGAGAAAAAGCAGTGCTGGGAGCATAAGACTAAACTGCCATGTACTCATCTACAGAATGTATGCTCTACTTTTTATACCTTTGGCTCCTCCTGAAGTCTTGTCAGTCCACTTCTCTGCTGTCCACTGGTGGAGATCACTTTCTTAAACTTGACTGGAGGTCAAGTGTTGCCATGCCATGCCTCCTAGCATCAACCCTGCCCTCTCTTAAATGCCCTGACCAGTGACAATAATATGAAGGGGAAGAGAAAGAGGAATATGGGGAGAACACACGAAAAAAATATAACTATACATCTATTAAAACATTTCTTAACACACACATAATATTAATCTCTTGATTGTGAGAGCATTACCTATCCATAAAAGGACTGAATCATAGTTAAAATAACCCAAATGTGTAGGAAGAACTCAAAATAGTTAACTTATTCAGTTAGTCTAAACTAAGGGTTTTTTTAATGTTATTCCAATAGGCAGAAATACTACTTAAAATTTTAACTCTATTACTCCACTCTCTCATATTTATTATACACAATTCACTATAGTATTCTGTATTAAATGTTGTAGCTAGGCTTAGTAAAAGAGCTTTGATTAAATGATAAGGCTCCACAAAGACTTCTTGAAAACTGCAAGTTCAGCTAGAAGTTTAATAATCTGAAAACTCAAGAGACACTAGTCCTAACTTTTAATGAAAGAATTAATTATAAAGATGAAACAGAGCCCAAATGATCTTGTTTCAAGACAATATACCCAGGGATTTAATTGGGCTTTACCAACTCTATTCCAGGAATGACAGATGCCAAGAAATTCAAAAGATACAAGCTACATCTTCAAAGTCTGCACTATAATAATGCAACCTGGGATGCCATTGTCTATGAGAAAGGAAAAATAAACACGTATTTTTCTTCTATTTTTCTCATTTTTTCAGCATTTGACTGCATTTTCTATGCATTTGATTTCTCCCTATGTGAATTGCTATTGGAATCGAGTGAGAATAATCCATTTTTAGATAACAGGAGGCTAAACTGGAGTGAATTCAAGAAGGTTATTTTCTAATACTATTTTTTTTAATTCTGTAATGTTGGTGCTACATGCATTTCAAATGTATACTTCAGCAGAAAATAAATAATTCTACAAGATATGCAACACAAATTGCGCTGCCATAAATTCTCCTGTAATAGTATATGTGCAAGTGTGCATTGACAATTGTGGTTCAACTCAGCAGAGGTATCTGGCTGCCTGCATTTCATACAAGTTCCAGACTGCAACCAGCAATGTCTTAATCCTTAATCTGATCAAGCCATATAAATCATATATTCTGCCTAAGAACACTTCAGCTTCTCTTTCAGGAACACCTCCAACTTCTGCAAAAGGTCCTCTGCTGTGCAAATCCTGGACATCCAAGACTTACATGAATCCAGGAACTCAAATAATTAACATAGAGATCTAAACACACTAAGTCGCTTTTCTCTTTCTCCCTCACCACAAACCTAGTCCAGTATCCCATTCCCATATCTCCAAAGCCCCTATGAGTCCCAATAAACTCACTCTTACTGTGACACTTACATACAATACATTAGCCGCACTGAATCAGTTGGGGATTGAGGCTACATCATCAGTGCCTACCTAAAACTGAACCCCCAGATCCCTAAGTCCTCACCACAACAACCTTAAACCTATCTGATACCTTCTATAAAGATGTTCAGCTTTAGCTCATCCCAACCTATCTCCCTAAATTAAATCCACACCAGAAATGCTGTCAATGTAGCAATGAATAGGAGCTGCTGCTGACGCCAGCTGTGAACCCCACTTTCCCTCCTGGGCACAGAATTATCAGTGGTTCTCTGTCCTGCCAGATCCCTTAACCAGCCAGGGAGAGTGCTGTCACCCAAAACATATACAGAGTTTAAAATATGCTATGGAACAGGATTTTATCTTCCGCATATCTCAGCCCTGCAAACCATAACTCCCATCCCAGCTACAAAGAAAACTATGCAGCTAATACCTTTCCTCCCAGACATAAATCTACTCTGTCAATAATTCTTCATCAGTTAAATCCATGAGAGACAAATTCTACTTGTTTCAGAGCCAAGCTTGGGGCAGCAGCTCCTTGCAACTGTGGCAGCAGTATTGGAACATTTTAGAAAGCACTAAACAAACATCAGTTAATCTTCCTGGTCTTTAAAATAGTGATGGTTATGCATAAGCTCTATAGGTGGATAAACACAGCTTTAAATGTATTTTTAGCAAAACCAAATGAAACCAACAAAGGAGGTTCCAATGGGGCAAGCTGATGTTCTAAGCCACTATGAACAGATCTGTCACACGTTTAGAGAGACAAGTGCGTGCAAAGCTAAGAAATCCAAGATATTGATATTTCCTGTAAAATGAAAATAATGGTTTGAAAAAAAATATGAAGTTATGGTTTTACATTAGTATCCTCTATAATTCCATATTTTCTATTTACACTTTACTGTATTTACCTACGCTCTTAAAGAGAGCTATAATTAAAAGCTGTAGTTACACTTTAAACAAAAAAATAATTTTATCAGCGATTCCCAGTTAGAAATTCTAGGACTAAAATTCTTCACTTTTTCTTTTTATGAAGATGTGGAATACTAAAGCAGCAAACAGACTGCAAAGGCATTGACACAGGAACTGAGAATTTATAATTTATCCCGAAAAAGCATTTAGTGAAACTGTTAAAAGCATGCATAATGGAGACTTTAAGCAATTCTCCAAAAGCAAAAGCCAAAGGTAAATCTGCAACAAAATCTGTTACCTTTCCTGGAAATTGATGCAGAAGAGCATATATGGTATACATGCTATTCACATAGAAAATTGCAATACCCAAAAAGCATTAAGGAAGCACTGCTCAATTTTCTGTAAAATCATTCCATTTTGCAAATCATTGTCTGTAAGCAGGAATACTCAATAAGGAAGGAAGCTTAACAGTAACATTAAAACCATCTATTTGAAGACACAAGTTTAAGTAAAAATCAAATGGTCTTCCAGACTAGCAGGTATACCACACATGCCACAAAAATCTGATGCTTTATCCTTATTCATATTCTACTTTCAGGCATGCCAAAGAACTAAATAAGCTGTAAAGAAAGCAATAGGAAAAGGACAGCATTAACACTGAGAATAAGGAGGCAAAAGCAGCACCAACCCACATATAAAAAAAGAAGGTGTAATGAAAGCTTAACTGTATCAGAAATTCAAATACGTAATTTCATTTAATTTATAATCACGTTATTTTTGGTTTTGTTGGGTTTTGGCTTTTGGGATTTTTTACTTTCGTGTTTTTTTAAGCCTGAATTCTGTGCACAGTTTGCAACAAGAAGATTTCCAGAAATATTACTTAGTAACTTTTTGAGATATATTTTGGTATCTTTAATTAAGCATTTTTTCTTTTCCAGTATTATGTTTCCATAAATGACAGGATTCACCAATATGAAGGGTAGTAATACCCTAGTGGACACAGTTCTCCTCATGTAATCAATATTTGCTGCTTCTGTTCCCAAACATACCTGAGGTTTTCTGATTACATGTCATCCTCAATTTTGCCAAGCACCTAAGTGTAGTGAAAGCCCTGCTACCTTTTAGTTCTTTAGGACCACTTCTAAACTCCTTTCTCCTTAATGCTATCATTTCAAGATAATATGAGAGGGAAGAGAAAACTGCATGAACCATTTATCATTTTCCAGTTCTGTCTGACAAGTAAGCATCTTAAAATCGAACTTGTAATAGGGGATGACATATGCAGCAAAAGCAGGCGTACACTTCAAAGGTGTATGGCACTCTTTTGGCATATACCAAGTCTTGACTGATTCCTTCGTTCCTGCCTTTCAGGGAAGAGATTTACGTATTCCCAAATCTGTACCTCTACACTAGGTATATAAGAAAAAATGCAGATCCACTAATTATTCTATCCATCCATTATCTCCTTTGTTCTCAGTAGTATCAGCAGTTGCATGGAATAAAAATTACATTACATTTACTCAGAGACTATTTTGCAGCATCTTTAACAATTCACAATTTGAAATATGCTACAACCTCTGCTTACAAGCATAACAAGAAAAGAAATGACATCTTAAAAGGGATGAACAGATGTCCAGAGGCAAGTTAAATTATTTTCATAAGGTCTGCATAACAACAATCACTTTTTTCTTACCTAGGAGAAGTATTATTAATCTGATGCATCAGCAAAAGTCAACAGTAGAAATTACAAAGAGTCAAATATATTCCACAGCCATTTTAGTACCTCAAACAACAGTGGACTGCAAAAGGTATTTAGCTTCTCTAGCTGCATAATATTCCCAGTATTTTTTTATTAACTATTTTAGCCATTTTCTACCATAACTGGGAAAAAATAGTATAGCTTTTTATTCCTAACTCATAAGAAACCTTTATGACTATATTTATAAACTTATGTTTGAAGAGATTAGATATACTGCATAAATGAATTAAACTTGGAAGGAGGAGCTTGTCTGAAGAATTCTCTACGTTACATCAGACACACTTGCCTTTGGAATACACCACGTGGTGCGTACCACACCCGCCCAGAGCAACCATTGGATACAGAATGGATACAAGGAGAAAGGCTTATGAAGACAAGCTCTGACATTAATAGTTCAGTTGTCAGCACTTTAAACCTTTTGATCATCTAGCCGAACCAAGATGCAGAAAAACTCCATTTTCCCTGATGAACTGATTACCAACTGAGCTAGTCCAATTCACAATGTCTCTAATTTGCAGGCCAACTAGGAAAAAAAAAAAGGCTCTCCAGTCCCAGGAATATTTTAGCGCTTAATTTTCTTCCGTATAGAGCTGCTCCTGTGCAGTTTGATATTCTAGTGACATGACTGTTAGCTACACGGCGCTGAATAGCAATGAAAATCTCAGGAAATACTCAAAATCATAGTGCTTCTGTGCTCCCCTTTGTTCTTTTTCTGCCTCAATACATTGCCTGCACAGACAGCTGGTTTTACAGGTTTAGAGGCACGTGCATCAGACACACCACAGCTGAATGCATCTTACAAGAAGCTCCAATCCATATATCCTGTACAAATCATCATCCTCAGTCACCAGCCGCTTGTGGGCACTAACAGAATTTGAATACCTGGTAACTAAGTTAATTTATTAATTACAGTAACTAAAATACAACTTGTTCCAGATATCTAATAATGTTGCTTGCATAAGTTTGTCAGTGTACAGACAGAAGTACGCTTTGAATGACTACCTCTTACAATGTCCTGCAGGATCAGGTCTTCACTCAAATAACATCTCTTGCCCAGATCATCCAAAAAGACATTTTTGTAGGATATTATGGGATTTTCATCCCTTAATTTTGGAATTTTACAACATAAATATGCTTATCAGGTTATAAACTTAAATGTCCTTTCTCATAGCTAGAAGAAAGAAGCAAACAACTCTAGGGCAAATTTTCATAATTACCTACAAGAACATAGGTTGGACAAGAAATTACTTTTCCTGTCCTTGACTATAATGGAAAGTTGACGTAAGAAGGTCAGATGGAAACAGAACAGAAATCTGAATTCAAGAGAGACAACTCCCACCTTAGGTCTAATTCCTTTGTCTCTTCTACAGCTTCAAAGCTGTTGTAATGTAATGAGCCCAATGCTCAAGAATTTCTGTAGCATTCAACAAAGATTGCATGACTATCTATCTTCATGTTAGCAAATTTTTAATTAACCTTAGCTTTTGGTTGACTTTTACAAAAAGCAGACAGCAAAGTCTACTACATACACCTAAACTAAAGAGGATTAATCTCACCCTTTATATACTGTGTCATTCACGTCAGGTGAGAAGGCAGTCAGCACCCACATCTGAATTTGGACTTAATGCTTACATATCGTATTGAGAATCACATCCCCAAACAAACACTATTCAGTGTACAGCTTTGGTGATAATACTATTTTAAAGTTTTAAAAAAGTAAAAATGGTATATAGAAAGTAATGTGATGTAACACTTGGGTAACGCTACCCAAGCTGTGCATCGGCAATTACAGAATAACAGAGCTTTCCAAAACCTCATAGTATGTCTTTCATTCCTATTTCAAAATCTATCTTCTGTTTTCTAATTTTATTTTTCAGAATTCTTGGAATTAACACTGGATGTGTCAGGAATGAGCAGAAAACCCAGTAAACCACTATGTGCTTTCCATTTCTGGACCTCTGTCTTATCATAAAGGAAGATCTGCTATCATGAGAGGAGCTTAGCATTTGAAAAATAATCCATCTTCCATAGTAGCTGAAATCTTCCATTCCAAAATCTTAGTATCATACAATTCTGTCTGTTCTGCAGTAGGAATCCAATTGGGCATCAGAAAATTTCTATTTCATAGTAAGTTAAGGTTCAATTACAGTATTCTTATAAATTGCATCAATGAAGCATGACAGGTTCCTATTATAGATAAAACTCAAAAGCCCATGTACAACGTCTGTAAAAATAAAGAGATCTAACTGAGTTTATATTAATATGCTTTTGCCTAGAATTCAGCATGCTGGTGTCAGCAAAGCACTTATGAACTTTACTTTGAGCCCATGATAAAGAACTTAAATGAATTAAAGCAAACTATTAACTTACTTGAGAGTTTAGTAACATAAAATTCATCTTAACTGTGTGGAAAATCAGGATAACTATATGGTTTTACAAGCTCCTTAATTACTTTTACTTTCTATATTAATATGTGGAAATATTGTATACAAAATTATATGATTCATGCATTTGACATTAATTTCCCATATTGTAAGATTAAAGTATTTAACCAATTAGACAACAATAAGAAAATATTCAGAGTAATCTCCGTACTTTTCTGTTGTAGTTTATTAGAAACACTTTCCAATAAACAACCTCATTTTTTAATTTGTAAAGCATGGGGCACAGACAGCGCTTTAAAACTGTGGGTCACAGACTGATAAGCTTGTTCCATGAGGACACAAACTCTCTAAAATCAGTCAGAATTTTAAAGTAAAATATTTTCAATATTCATCAAAGATGTATACACAAACCTGCAAGGGGTTGAGCTGAGCACACTTCCGGCTGAAGACATAAAGTTGCATATTCTTTAATTCATGCATTTGACAAACTATTTGGAACTTAGCTCAAGTATAATGAGGAAGTTAAAACAGAAATGTTGAGCAATCTAGATGATTCATTTAGAAAAATTAAAAGGAATGTTGTTTTTATTCCAAGTCAGTGTTGAAAAAAATCTTCAATTAAAAAAAACCTATTACTATAAAAAAAAAAACCAACAAATTTGCTTGGATGAATAAGCTATGTTTTCAATTTCTGTTTTCTATCAAATGTTCAAAAGTTAATTGCAAACTAACCTGGATACATGCCTTAGATAACTCTTTATTTCTCCTCTCTGCCAACAACAGTATAACTAACAATGAAGCAAAACAAACCTCATGTATTTCCACACCTCTAATCATGACTAAAATTCAGAATCTCTAATTTGATTGTTTTAAATGGGAGACACTCTTTGCAATTAACAGTGCTTTGCTTAAGCAACAAAACACAATTAGGATACTTGTCAGCTAATGAAGTTTGATTATGTGAAGTATTATCTTTCTCCAAACTCTAATTTAAGTGTTCAGGAAGACTTTTTTTTTTTTTTTTANTTTAGAATTGTACCTACCAGAAGTCATGCTACACAAATTCAGAAACATTTGGAAGCAGGTCTGTAAATCAGGCCATCAGAATTAGAGTCCTATTGTGATATATTTTCAGAATATTATCACATAAAGAATATATGAGGGTTTTTAAATGAACACAATACATCTATTTGGACTAAATGGAAGAATGCATGAACTTTAAAAACACTGACTTCCCCACAAGCTAAGCAAACCAGAACTTCAGTTACTCTCCCTACAGGTACTGCAGGTTTTCAAAGTCCTACAGAGTGTCAGCTACAGATTGACAGATGCCCAGCTCCTGAGGCTTCACCAAATATGAAAGCAATACAAATAATTACAGTATGGCAAGGTTAAGCAGTTGCATAGTAACTAACTCAGCAAAGCACAACACTCAGTATGAGCTTGACATCACTGTGGAGCACTGAAAGGTTCTGTGTTGCCACTGGCAAAACTCTGAAAAGAAAGATGACTAATTCTGTTAAAAAGGTGAGATTTAATAATGTTAAAAATGAACAGCTTATTTAAACTTAAAAAAACCCAGTTATTGTTTTTAATTACACATTTCCCTATCCTTATAATTGTTACTAGTCTGTTGAGTTTTTGTTGCCATCAATAAATCTTGTATGGTAACAGTGACCTAAAATAAGACACAGCTCATTGTCTAATTTTTTTAAAAACTGGTATTTTCAGAATATGATTAAAATATACTAGAAATTCAGGTTGGCAATTATGTACTCCCTCTCCAACAGTCCAAACTACTACATTATATCCTAGAGAGAAAAAGAATAAAGTTAAGGCTTCCTGAGCAGCATTTAAACCTTTTGTTAAATTAGACCACTGCAAAATAAATGTATGATGAATGGTTTTTATACATACCAATAAATTTGTTTTCCACCAAATAAAAAGTTTTTAGTATAGTGTAAAACCAAGTTGCAATCCCAAGTGAAGCTGAACATTTTGCATAAAATACATACTAACCGATACAAATACATGAAAAATCTATGAAACCCCTATTTATTTCATATATCTCTTTTTCAAATGTTAAAGGAATATCCATTCTATCTCTCTCCTTCCTCTATAGTTTACTGGAAAAAAATAATTTAAGAATGAATTTTACTAAAAGTTCTATTCTGCTCTTTCCTTCCTACTCATTGTAACCAACTAAATACAATATTATGTGCTGCATAACTTTTGCATCATGAAAATTAATAATTTGAAATAATAATAATGTGAAACATAAATTCTAATTCTGAAATAAAATAAAGCAGCTGACCTTCCAGTTTTACATGAGCTAGAGAGAGAATACCAAAGTTGTACCGTGTGTTCAGCTGAATAACAAAGATATATTGCCTGCAGTCAACAATTTATATATTGCACTAAGTCTTCTAACTCATTATTTCAATTATTTTGCAAATTTTATAGTATGATCTAAAAATCTGTACAACCTATTTATTACCCAGTCTGATCATCTTACCTTTCCATATGGAATTTTCTCTTTATGCCTCTCTTTTTGAATTTGCTGTTTAAGGCAGCTCCTAGCATTTTCTGGGTTCTTAAATCTGAATATTCTATAGAATGATGTTTTTTTACCTTTTAAGTAACAAATAAGTACAGCCAAAACACTCCCTAACACCACTCTTTGGCCTTTGTTGAAAAGAAAAGATGACAGTACCTGGTGGGCCTGCAACAACTGCTCAGCAAACTGACGGACTTCCAGTAGTAGAAGTGATATTAAAGAATTTTTCAGTATGTTGTTCCTTCCTAGCAAACCCAGCGTTTGTGATACAGAATGCAGTGCCTGAAACTAAATAGAAATAACAGTAAACTTCATCTTTCAAAATGCATCTCAATCTTTTTTATCCCAAATGATTACTTTAAGTAGAAATGTGATTTACATATTAAAATGTTGAAGAAAAAAGTGCAATTCAAAATTTTAGCATTTAAAATTCTGTTGATTACAGACATATGAGATCTATGAGAAATTGACATCCATCCTCACAAGATTAACACTACAGGAAACTCCTCCAAAAGTGTGAACTCCCCAGGACACTGCTTTTCAGCACTAGATGTCATCATACCCATCTCCTCACAAAGCACAATTGTGACTACCCTGCACATACAGTTCTACTTTTCACAGCTACACAAATGAATGAACAAATTATTTGAAATTCAAACATGTAAGCTGAGGGCTGTACTAGGGTGTTCTGTCAATACAGTTATCAGGAAAAGACTTGATTAAATGCTAACTGCTAGAAGACACACTATGTATCTCTATGTATTTTCAAATTCAAACAATTCACTTTTATGTTGTTCTTTAACAATGCATTTCTCCTGAACCACAACAGGAGTGATGCAGACTTATATGAGAATTATGTTAGTAATTTTTGCCACAGTTTCTTCTACTAAAAAACCTCTTTTCTTTGTTCCCAGAAATTGAAATAAATAGCTATTATGTAATGAAGCATACTGCCCTACAAAGTACACAAGATTTTCCCATATGTAAATATACTGGAGTTATTTCCAAGGAAAAAAGAAGTAAGACACATGAAATACAACTACTATAGCTTGTATTTTTATATCCCCTGCAACATTAATATTCAGTAACTCTTTGCAAATGAGTGTTTTTGACTGACAGAAAGATATTCTTACACAAATTTGTATGCCTAAGAATAAATATGTCTTAACCACTCAAAACAGATGACTGCATCCTATTAACAATCTAGATTATACCTCCAGGCAACTCACATATGTATGCACGTGCAGAAATATATATTTACCCATATATATGAATAAAAATACTTGACCACCATTTACAAGTTTGCATTGGATGAATCCTGCTGAAAAACTTTTCCAAACACACAAAAGGCAGAAAGGTGTTCCAGGAACAGTCAGCATGATTTTGTTCAGGGGAAACATTTACCTAGACTTTACCATGGTTTTCAACACTGTCACTTGTAAAATTGTCACTGACTAAATTTTGGGCTAGGTAAACGGACAGCAAGGTGGACTGAAATCTTTTCCTGTAAACCCCATTAATTAGGCAGCTTTGCATTGACAATTCTTGCTTGATCAGCAGTCATGCAATGCCTCTTTACCAGCATCTTTCAGCTGAAGATTTGGATCAACTTGGTTATCATCTGCCCAACATAAGGCTCCTATGGACAGGCAGAACTATCCAACTTCAATAAAACTTTGTCCTCAATCCTCTCACTTCTGCATGTAATCCCAAAACAAGTATCGAAAGAAATCTACAAAAGACACACAAGTCTCAAGTTCAGAATTAAATCTGCATGAAGACAGAGATACAAGCAAATTCCTCCTATTAAAAAGAATTCGTAAGTTGTACATATACAGCTTTGAAAAGCTGCGTAATTAAAATCATTCATCAACATACACACTAAAGAGTCTATAAATATGAAATGTGAACAAAGATGTGATAAAAATAGGTTTCTGAACAATTAAAATAATATGAAGAGGATAATGTAATGCGTGCACCTACCTATGCTTTGAGAATATATGAATTAAAATGAGACTTCCATATACCAGAAATATATACCCTTCCAAACAAAACAATGACTCCTCTTTCTAAAAATAAAGTAGAAATTACAACTTTGAGAGTGTCTTCCATAGTATCTAGTAGAAACAAGTTTGCAACACCTGGATATTTCTGCCGCGACAGCACCTATGTTCCCAAGGGTACAACTGCTTCAACTCAAGGTTTAAAAAATGCTTAAAAATAGCACATTTTCCATTCATTTTTATTTCTTTTAATAAATTAAGGAGGGATACAAATTTTACAGTTCCATATTTTCAGAGCATAACATTGAGTACACTTGCTAATTTGCCTTTGGTGAGCCAGCAAACTAGGCAATCCAGAGCAGTTTTTCAAGGTAACCTCTCCCAAAGATCACAGTAAAACATAAATATTGTTGTTTTTGTTTAAGCTCTCTTCTATTTGCTTACATAATTTATTGACACATAATGAAGCAACAAAATTTTTTTATGCAGTTAATGCCAGCAACTGAGATTTAAGTAAAATATGATTTTTCACAAAATTTCTGCATTTTTTATGGTTTGGCAAGAGTTGTCATTTTCTATTTGAAATTTCTGAGGACTAGATAACACGGGCCCTTGAAATTTAAAGACTCATTCCCTACTAAGAGAAGTAAATAGTTATTTTGTATTTTGTAATGATACCACTTAGGGTACTTTAGATATGGGTATCAATGGCACCAAAAAATCCCACTGGTGGATTTATTAATATTTAATAAATATTCTTATTAAATGTATCATAAAAAACAAAAATATTTCACAGTAACGTATTATAGAGAATATAATTATATTTAATAAATACTAATACTGATTTTAAAAATCCCGCTGATTTACTAAAGAGCATTGGTTTTACATTGTATCTTGGTGGACCACTTACATTCCCATAAGAATATTTTCAGAAAATAAGAGACAACAAAGAAGGTTAAAATAATGCTCATAGACTGTATGCATTAATATATGCAGAACAAATTTATAGCATATAAGCAATAAATCTGCAAATAGCAAACAAAAGTAAGACTTTGTTGTACAGCAATGCTCATGTATTGCTAATTATACTCTGGAAACATTCAAACTAAAAAAACAGTCTAATAGTATGTAGTTTCATTAAAGATAAAAGCATATGTTCAGTTCTCAAATCTATCCAATGTTAAAAAGGAACAGAAATCTTTTAATCCCTTGGGCTTGTTTAATGTTGTAGATGAAATAAAACTAATGTGTTTCAGGAATCCACAGGTAAAAGCAGTCAGAAAATTAGATTGTAAAAAATATACCATTAGAAACAAGAAATAATGGAGGCTGGTTCACTGTTCAGGTCCTGCATCACCTCTCCCTAGCCCTCCTCCCACACCCCAGGTTCTGCTCTCTTCCCATGTTATCAGGATGCAGAGCAAGACAGGGCGATGCTGTGACAACAGCTGGGAAGGATGTGTGGGTTGTCAACCTGGCTGTTGCCAGAATGAATATATCATGTCAATGTTCAGCTTATCTCAGGCATACTAACTTGGTCTCTCCACCCAGCTGAAGATTTTAAAGCCCACTTGAAGGTATTATTGACCTTTCACTTCTTTCCAAGTGATTTCAAGCTGGCTATCAAAAGTTACTCGCAGAGGAAATGACTGATAACCAGAGTAGACAGAACACTCCTGTAAGTCCTGTTTCCCAGGAAACAGCATAAAAACCGTACAAATTAGATTTTAGAACTTATTTATCAGCGTGTTAGATTTTATTTAATAGTGGATATCTAAAATCTGTTTTAATTCCTTCATGAGTTTAATTCCTCATGAGTTCTGTGATTCACTACACCAGGCAACTATGATAACTGCACCTTATTTTCTGTTTTGCCAATTTGCAGTTTTTGTCCCATGTAACAACTCTCTTTCCCAATAAACTGATATATTTGGCAATATAGGACAGGCAAATAATTATTGCAGGTATCCTCAAATTATGAGGTGTTACAAACAAAACTATTTTCACCTTTGATTTCACATTAGCATTGCCCATTTAATCCAACCACTTCCACTCCTAATCATCAATGCCAGTTGAAAAGGTCACTTTTGTACAGAGAATATTAGCACCCTTTTTCTTATCTTCACATTGCTTCCTTTGTTAATTGATGGTTCTCATATATCTCTCTCTTCCTGTTTACAAGCCAGTATTTCTTCTACCTATCAGTCTCAAGAACTGATACATATTTTTTGAAGTCTTTGCTCTGTAAGCCACATATCAAGCCCTTACTCTGCCCTTACCCCTTCACAGAATCATACAATCATGGAATGTAAAGGGAAGGGACCTTAAAGATCTTTTCTCCCAACCCTCTCTGCCATGGGCAGAGACATCTCCCATTGGACCAGGTTGCTCACGCCCTTATCTATCTGACCTTGAACACTGCCAGGCCTGGCACTTCCACAACTTCTCAGGGCAATTTGTTTCAGTATCTTACAGCAGAGAATCCTCACAGCAGAGGATTTCTTCTTAATACCGGGGATAAATTTCCCCTCTTTCATAATCTTGTTCGTGCTTTTCACCACTCTTCTTAACCTTATCCTCTGCACTAGAACCATCAGTTGGCTTCACTGCTGCAAGCTGTCAGTATCAGGCTTGTTTGTGGCAAGCTGTGAGGTGATATGCAAAGATTAGAGCCATGGGGTGCTAGTGAGGATCCTCTGCTGCTGATTCTAAAATGTGCTAGCCCCACTGAAACACACTTGCAATCTTGGGGAGATGAGCCAGGGACGCCTAAGGTAACAGAAGCCACCAGGGAAACACCAGGGAGGGAAATGTCTCAAAGGAATTTACGGATGTTCCTCTAGGAAGGTGACATGGCTGACAACTCAGCTGAGGTTTACACCACTGCACAGAGCATGGGCAAAAAGGAAGCCACCATGCTGCTAGAAAGCTACAACCTTGTTGCCATTACTGAAGCTCAGTGGGACAAATCCCATGACTATAGCATGATTATTGAAGGCTAAAGAGCATTCAGAGTAGACAGGGGAGGAAGGAGAGGTGGAGAGGCTGCCCTCTGCATCAAAAGCTGGATTGAGTGTGGAGAGCTCTCTTGGAAGAACAACCATGAGCAGCTTGAAAGCCTGTGGGCAGGAATCAGAGACTGAGGCAACAGAGGGAACCTTGTGACTTGGGTCTACTACAGGCCCCTGATCAAGGGGAGCCTATTGACAAAGTCTTTTTGCAGGAGGCATTGAGCTCACAGGCTCTTGTACTAACACAGAGCTTGAGCGCACCCAGAATCGGCTGGACAAGCTAACTTTGTCCTGTAGTTCTTTCATAACTGTAGCTTTAGTGTATGATCTGCATCAGCTGGGGCTGGCTGAGAGGGGGAGATGGACAACATTTTCTTTCATTCATTCTTGTCTAGTTACTTCCATGATCCACTTTACTGAAGTAAATGAGGGTCAGTCAGTTTGGTGATTGCTTTAGACAGTAGTAATTTTCAAGACAATGGATTTTGATTACCATTTGACTTAACTCTCTACATAAGGACAACAGATTGCTGAGAAAATTTAATTCAATAATCAAGAGATTCAAACATTGACTCTTACTAGACCTCAAAATCCAGGCAACATGTTTTAATATTCATACAAATGAAGTGCTCTTCCCCTATAAAAGCAAAATCTTTTGGCTGATGAAAATGCACCCATAGTATCCCCCTTGGGACTCAATTAATTAGGAAAACTAAAGCCTGCTCATTTTACACTTGAAAACTACCAGTGACATGAATAACTATTTCTAAATCTTATTTGTCCCTAGGCAGGAAAGACTCTTGTAAACCGATGAGTTAGGTCCTGTCTTGGCTGTGGCTGACAAAAATACTGCAAACCTATACACAGCTGGGGAAATTCACCGTCACCCACAACTAGCTGCAGCATGTATTAAATGCATACTGTTGCATGTATTCAAGCATCAGAGTAAGTTTATGATTACTCTCTTCCGGGAAAATTCAGTCATTAATGAATCATACAAATTGTATCCTAGATAAGAAACTATTCAAAACCATGGTTCTGATGAATGTGTGCTGTTTTAACTGCACAAGCACATACATTTCACTATTTAATTGCCATTGAGATTTAAACATTTCTCTTTCTGCTTTTCAATGTATTACTTTTCAACTTGTTATTTTCATGAAGAAATGTGAATTCTTTCTCACACAAATATCCAGTAAAGGCACTAAACTGCTACTCAGAACTCCTGCATATGCTTTTCTGTTAAATGTTATCAATAGTAGTATTTTGAGCACTGGCAAAATCTTACATAAAGGCTTTTAGATGAAACATGAGAGAAAAATTAAAATGTACAGTGAAGTCCCAAACAGGATAAGAGAAGATCCTAAAACTATGTTGATGTCTCAGTGTCCCTCCAGATGCTGTTAATGCTAGTAACTTCAAAACAACTACCCTAAAGGTAGCCAATTTCTGAAAAAGAAAAAGGTTAAAAAAAAATAAAAATCACGTAACCTTTTTGTGTGTGTGTGTTGTTTGACTGGAGCAGCAACTCGGGACTTAACAGAATCTTCAGAGTCAGTATTGATGTTTTAAATATAGCATGAGAAGAAGCAAACAGCAACTGAACCATCTCTCTTCCTTCTAGGTCTTGTTTGAAAGAGATTATGAGCGAGATGGGCCAGAGAGATGACGTATTTGTTGAACACAAGTTTAACACAGCTCAACGTTAGAATCCCAGAATTCACGTCTTTGTGTTTTGGTTAACTCCTCAAAACGTGAGCTCCAAGAAACAGACACAGATCTCTGTAAAAAAACCCAGGGTGAAGGCCAGGATCTTTTGGCCCGTAATGGATGCATTAGCCAGGCTCTTAGTTACGTTATCAACTGCACCTAAAAGAAGTACAACAGTGAACTAAATTATCTACAGTGCTGACAAACTGGTGTGACACACTAAGGATCACACCACAGAAATCCCAGGTAATGCAGCACCCTGTGACCCTGTACCTGGCCATGAGAGCATTGAACACAACTGAACTTCACTGAACAAGGCTAAAGATAAACCTATTTTTCTTCTCTCTCCAAAGTAATAAATGAGACTCTGGATTCTTTCACAATAATTGTTTTGAAGTTTCACATAGCTGTATAGTCAAGAGGTGTAAATATGAAACATATAAAGCATCTTAATTTCTGTTCAATAGATTTGACTTTTAAAGCTAATTCCATGTATTATGAACCTACAGCCAACCCAGATTCACCACAGTAGGCTTCCAGGCAAACTCCAAGATGTCATCTCTGAAGTGCTCTACTGCCATGAGCTGTCCAAAACCTTCACCAGAAATACAAAACAAATATGCTACCCTGAACAGCACAGGGAGGTGAGAATCCCCAGTGCCTCCAAATGTTGTATTTTTCTGATATCAGAGAAATGATCCCCTATTTGAACACACTCTGGACAACAGATACAAACACCAACAGAACAGGCACATTTCAGCACCCTTGAGTGAGTGATGCAACTAGGAGCAGGAGAAATGTGCATTTGCTGTGTTTCTGTGGAGGTGGATGAAGACAGACATTGTCAAATCCCAAACAGGTACATTAAGCAAGAACATTGTTCCAGTGCTTCCTTTCTGAAGTTTCTACTCACTGGGGCTGTAATTACATACCACAGCTCATACCAGAGTTTTCCATGTGGAATGTTTTCCCATGTTTTGTCAGGTAGTAGAGTCCATTTGAAAGCCAGGGCCAGTGGCTCTGCCAACTGAATACAATCTCACAGAGTTTTATAGTACACTTTGTTCTGCTTGAAAGCAGGACTTGCAAGCAACCTCCATAAATACAGCAGTGTGTCAGTGGAGTGACTCGACACAAATGAACAGTTTGCAAAGTGAAAGGCAATACACACCCCTACAAACCCCCAAAGGTCTCAGCGCTGAGGACTCAAAAATTGGTGATGAACAAAGTGCTTGCTCCACAGATCAGCAGTGACTGTCACACATTTTGCTGCATGAAAGCAACAGCTCATCTGTACCTGAGTTAGACATAGGATCCTCACAAGCTTTTCTGTGGCAGCCACACAGGGATGCAAAACCATGCCAGCAGAAGGTGCAAAGTCAGACCTTGCACAGATGGTCGAACCTCTGAACATTTATGCTCCACCCTGAGCATCTGTGACTTGAGGCTCCTTTTTTGAGATATTTCCAGAAGGTTTATTCCAAAAGATTGTGTGTCTAACAGCTGTGTGCATATTTCTGAGCTGCTCTCCAACATGGAGGGAAAGGAGAAAATTCAAAAAAAAGGAAAATTTAAAATACTATTTTTTAGGTTTTTTTATATAAATAATTTAATATTTTACAGAAAATTATGTTTTATTTTATGTCACATACCTTAATGGACAGACACTTTTTTTCTCCTTTTGACACCTATGTCAATTTGGAGTTTCAGGTCAGACTCTATCCAAAGCACACAGATTTTAGGCAGCTGAATCCAGGAAAAAAATTCTGAGCACACGTCTTTGCTAATTCTTGCAGCTTCTAATGCTTTATAATTAGAAACATTTCAAACAATAGGACTCTACAGTTACAGCAAGTAATTCTGCTGCTGTTTTTCTTCCTTTACATCTAAGGCAGAGATAATGATTCCTTTTTCAATTCTCAAAGATTATTTAAAGTTATTTAACTTGCTCTGAAAAACAGAGATTGCTTTTGAAGATGCAATTAATTAATTAAGTGTAATCCACAGCCACTTCTCTGTGTGAGCCTTCTGAAGGTGTTTCTCACAGCCCTTTGTCCTTCTCAAAAGTTCCTGACAGTTTTAATGACAAGGATGGTAGAGGGTCAAATACTACATTGCTGCATGGCTGTTTATACAAATGCTTTATGACAGTAAGGTTAGATACAATAAAATTCTTAATATTTTTATGCTGGAGGGATTTAAGCATTTTCCTGAAACTGAAATTCATACAGTTTGTGACCCTTTCAAGGAGATAGCCTTGTAAGTAATGGTATTTTTTAAAAAAAACTATAATCTTGATATTTCAATCACCACCTGTATAAATTTCTCCTGGGAGATATCTGGTACACAGCACATGAAGAATTAGTTGTACAATTTACACTACTAATTCTGAATGCTACATGTTTATTTCCATTTTCAATTCAGTTTAAAGAAAACCAAAGCTCTAATCTGGAAACATCCAAGATTATCCCTTAATAATTGGTTTATACAATTTTTAAATTCTTTTAATCTCTTTGACTGAAGTAATGGCTGCCAATAGTAATGAGTCTTAAGTCAATATTTTGGTAGAAGATACAACACATCTCATAAAAAGCCATCTGTTTTAGTGAAGTTTCCAGAGAAAATATGCCACTTTTAAATTATGTGAATGTACTCTACCTCTCCTGGATGATTCATAAAAATACTTTACAGACCTGAAACATGTCTGATC
Organism: Bombycilla garrulus; assembly: GCA_013400315.1. Taxonomy (NCBI): domain Eukaryota; kingdom Metazoa; phylum Chordata; class Aves; order Passeriformes; family Bombycillidae; genus Bombycilla; species Bombycilla garrulus. The sequence goes on from VXBU01004836.1 coordinate 313,254, forward strand.
TATCAGAGTATTTGCTCCCATTTAAGATGTGACACCTCTCACTTAAACTTTGCCAGATTCCTCCAATCAACAGAAAATCAGTTTCCAGATAATCTCTGGATTGCTCTTCCACACTTAACCTTAATCCAATTATTTATCGAATTGACTTCCCATTCAGGAAAAGGATGGGAAATGGCAATAGCACTGGACATCATCAATTATAAAGAATGCCTTAATGAAGAACTGTTCAAACTTTTTGTTTTGTATCCAGTGATCACACACACACAGAAAAAAAGGAGTCACACCTGTTTAACTCCATTCCTGAAACCATACAAATGGCATGTGTGGTCACATCCTTTCAAAACACTGACCAGGGACACGTCTAATTAAAAACTAAGTCTTGCACCATACTGACACTAAAGTGGAAATGTTTCTGGTATTAGAAACACAAGGTTCTTGACCTGGAAAAATTTCAGTCTGAATGCTTCCTAACCAAAATACAGGTGCATCCTTTTCACCCAATGCCCTCTTAATTTGGTAATAATATTTGTTTGATGTTCATGTTTGGGATAAACACTCAATACACAGTGAGTTGGATTCATTTTGAATTTAAAAAAAATGGGTACATCCATCCACAGGCATACCAGATGTCCAGGCTCTCATTTTGAGAGAGACAACTTTAGAATTTATCCTAAAATAGGGACTTAGTACCCAATGCCCATTATTTAAGCTCCAAGGATTACAGGGAGAAGTATCTTCATTTGCTTTAATGGTAGCGCAGTTACCTACACGGGAACACTAAACTGGTACATCTAAGTGTCAAAAAATACCACCGTCATGTCTGTTCCAAGTTACTCTAAAAGCCAGAATGAAAAGCAAAAATCCTAAGACAGGCAATGAAATTCATTTCTTGTAGGGCATCTTGTGAAGAGGGACCAGGGATACTTCAGCTGAATGAGGAAATTAACAAGATGATACATGGAACAACACACACTGATCACTACAAACAAAATGCAATTCAGTCCTATTTGTTGTCTGCGATGGGAACATTATTTTTGAACTCTTCACTCATTTGCTTATAACTTTTAAAACACAAATTTGCAAGTAGCTAGAGAATGAGGGTTATCTGAAGCAAAAAAACTATTTTATTTAGATGCTCAAGGAAGAATAAAAATTCATTACATATGAATGAATATCTACAGTGTATCTCCATACAGCAAGAGAAACAATATGGTTTTCCCTCATATTTTCTATAAAGTTGCTTTAAACTGCATTTTCATCAGTTATTTAGAAGTCCTGTAGTTGGGGATAGTCTAGAACTTCTTGCACGCATGAGCAAGAACTTTTTCAAGTGCTTCAGAGCACTTATTATCCATATTGCAGAAAAGAACAATCAGAAAAATCTCTGAGTAGTATTCTTCGAAATGTAAGACAAACTGGTATTTTAAAAGTACATAAAACCAGGAGAATATTACTGTATTCTGAGTATATGGAGAATACTACTGTATACTGAGTATATGGAAGTGGGATATGAAAAAAAGGAAAATGTTTTAAACTTACCCTATTGACACTCCTATTTCTTAAAATAATTTTAATTAGACTTTTCTTAAATTCTTCCATCTTCTTGAAACATTTCTTCAAAACATGATTAGATAATTTAGTATCAGTTATTAAACTGATCAAAACACAAACTCCTTCAGTAAGGAAACTTGGAGCTGGGAATTTAGGACTGTTGTAAAAAACAGTCAGTCCATCAAGAAACTGAGACACTGAATTGCATATGGTGAAAGAATCATTCTCAAGCTCTGAGAAGTCTGCTTGAAGAATTCCTCCTTCTGACAGTTTTCTTATTTCAAGCAAACGTTGCAAAAAATGCACTGGAGCAATCAGAGATTGCTCCTTGCTAGTATTGCAAAGATTCAGTGGGGGAACTCCTTCCAACCAATGTTTAGAAGTGTTGACATTATGCTCCAATTGGTGAAAATCTGAAGCTGTGCCTAAAGAATCAAGTGCAGAGTCATTACAGACATCACATCCAGAATCTTCTAGCTGGCTTGAGTAACTTGCAGGGTTTATAGATTCCTGACCCAGAAGAGTTTCAGCAGAGGTATCCTGTTTCCCTGAAATGCAAAGATGAAAATTACACTTGTGCAATGCTTAAATACATGCTTATTGAAAGTGCCATATATACTTTCTCCTTTTTGCTTCCATGCAAAAATCACGTAATACATGTGTATGTTGGCTCCCAAGAACTGACATGACTAGAATTTAGCTGCGGAAGAAGATATTTTTTAATTAAAATCAAAAATTTCAGAAGTTAATGTTTATCTGTGAACAAGGTGTTTTATGCTCATAGTAACATAAACAGTAATTTTGAGTTTAAAACTGCCATAAATTTAAAGTTTTCTTATATATAATTTAGGTGGATATAAACTAAACAACTTAAGTGAGTATCTATATTCCCATTAATTTCCAGGGGAAAAAATGAAAGTAAATTTCTGGTCCTCCAAACACTTTCACTGCTTTTATTCTAAAAACTCAGACTGCTTTTAAAAGGCAGTGGAAGTGTGTTATTATAACTGCACCAAATAAAAAATTCTTTATCTGTACTCTTTCCCCAGTCAAGTAAGAAATTCTAACAGTCAAAAGTTGAACAGAACATTAGGTTTGATTTTTTCATTATTGAACAAAGAGGAACATTCAGAATCAAAAGCTTCTTCAGTCATCACTTTCTCATACCATCTCCTTCAAACACACACAAACTACATTACAAGAGGTATACAGTGCATTCACACCAATAAATTACTTTCATGTGCTACTGCAGAATCTCTTTCATCCCATTTTGCACATTAAATACATTTAAGGCAATATCTCTTGACATAAACTCAGCCCAGGGTGACAAGACACCTGTTCTATATGCTACCTATGCCAAAAGATCACAGTCAAAACAAGCCAGAGAAGTGAAGACCAATACATATAAATATCTCAATGTCATGAGGCAAGGCTAGAACCCCACTGACCAGCTCCTGGTTCAGCCCTGCTTACTGGGGCAGACTCGCAAACGGCTTCCCTTCTCACTTATGGAAAACGTGCCGATACTGTTTATTTTCCACAAGGATCTAATGCATTACCATATTCCTCTGCCTTTGTATTCTTAAATTAATTAAAACAAATTATAGACAGTTTGGCCTCAAAGGAAATAAAAGTTTTATTTCATAGCAAGATTTAAAATAACATTTTAACACAGAAAACATCCCTAAGCAGCAAACTACAGTATTTTGTATGTTAATAAAACACTACTCAAAAATTTCATATGGACTTCATTAAATTCACCATTTCAAATTAAGTTCTGACCATTAATTCAGTATCTGAAAGCATAAGCATACCTGTACCAATGAAAATGCTGTTACTGAGATCAAAATGGAAATGTGGTATATTTATTTATTGCTGAGTCTCACGTCTTCAACATTCAGACATCTTTGAAATTGCACAGTATTGGTACCAACTGACTCAAAATGGAAGGGCTAACTGTAAGGAAAGCTACTGCCATTTCCAGGAGGTAGGAAGAGCTGGACATTTAAGGTCAGCATATAATTTTATAGATTCACACTGTTTCCAAATGCCTTTTGCTTGTTTTCCAAGCTTGCTTTCCAAATTTGGAAAGCAAGCAAAGAAGCAAAGCACACTTCCTATGGTCTGACTAACAAGAACAGGCATCCATCTTTCATGTCTTCTCTCCCTAGGGTTTTGAACAGAATACATTTCAGAAGAAAAAAATGAAAGTTGTTTTTGGTGCCATTTAAGGAAAATAAGCCTTTCAGGGAATCCATCTATTGTGAGTTCCACTATGTGGTTATTTTGTTCCTGTTCTTAATCCTATGGGACAACATGAAAATCGTTCATGAGGATTTAATGTCAGAAGTCAGAAGAAGCAAAGCAAGAACTATGTACAAAAACCCCATACACATCTTTGCTGATTCTCTTGAGGAAGTAAAGAAAAACAAAACAAAACAAAACAAAAAATGATGTGAAGAAAAGAGAAGAAAAAAGGAAGAATAGTACAGCAATATCCACAGAAACCAAACTTAAGATGTTCCCAAATAAAAGAGGTAGGGTATTTAATGAAACACTCCCTCTACTAGGAGACAGTTACACTTATGGTTAGGTTTCTGTCCACTGCAATATCAAACTTCTGTTCCATGATGAGCTTCCAGAAAACTCCCTTATAGTAAGTCCCCAATATCAGTATATTTCCAGCTAAAGGAGTAGTACAAAATGCTTAGAACTGTTAAGCCATTTACATGTTCCAGTAATTTGGGGGGCAGGTGGCAGTTATATTGTTAAAAAAAAAACAAACTTAATGGTGCATCAGGAAATACTCATCATTTCCCTCAAAATGGCTAGAAACAGCTTGTAATTTATTTATTGAAAGAAGCTAAACTCATCACTTTGTAGTTACTTGCTATCAAATGAGAAGTAGTTACTTGCTATCAAACTTGATGTTCACACCATGTGGTTATCAAG
>VXBU01004858.1:0-13392 GCA_013400315.1 Bombycilla garrulus
TTTTTTTTTTTTCCCACAGCAAAGGAGACTCCTGCAATGGGAAAAGGAATTGTTCTTGGTGCAGCTGCCCTGCAGGGCTCCAGCCCAGAGGGGAGGCCTGGGGGATGTCAGGTGTGCTCCTCCTGTGGGTTGGGCTCTCCCCTGGGTCAATCAGTGGCTGCTGGGTCAGGGCAGTGAAGGAAAGAGAAACCATCCAGTCAAAATTGACATTTGGCAACAAATGTGAAGCAGAGGCCAGAGGCAACACTAATGACAGGTTCAAGGTGTTCAAACCTTCCAATTTCTTCTGAAAATGCAGCGATTTAGTTTGTGGTATTGCTGTGTGTGACCTACAGTGCTTCCCTAAATCCTACAAATCTTTCCTATTGATGCATGCCTTTTCCTTGGAGTGTACAACTGATTTTCGACACACAAACACACACACACACATAGTTTAAGAAGGAGTAAATAATGCAATACAATCATTATAAAAGGATTGGCCAATAGCAGAACTTAAAATCACAGTGCAGAATCTCTGCTGGTTTTTGCTTTTCCAGCTTGGCTGTTGCCCATCACAGAAGCAATAAACAGAGGCATCTTCTGGTTATTTCATTCTCTTTGCCACATCCAAATATGCATATTCAATCTCCTGGTCAGCAGGGCACGTATTTGTAAATTCATCTCTTGCATACGCATTTTTCAAGTATCTCGAAATCCCTGTCATTTCAGGTGGGAAGTGAAAATTTCGGTATTTTTTTGCAACGACCTTTCATTAAAATAAAAAAAAAGAAAAAGAACAAAAACATCATTACCCATATAATCTGAAAAACCCCCAGACATCCCAAACCTACTCTTTATGCCCACTTTTCATTTCCAGTGTGTGAGTCTGGTGTAGTTGTTGACCAAGGGGAAAGAAAAGATATAAAAAGAAGACATGGGCTGAAGAAAGCTGCTAAACTCCCTGCAAAGGACTTGTTTTGTGTCTTTATCTGTATCTAAAGATATGCAAAGCCTTGTGGACCAGTAGAACAAACTGGGAGAGATACAGGTTAACACGGCAAACTTAAGCTAGAATTAGCAGAATAATCCTACAGGTATAAATTGTCCCACACTTGGAAACTTTCACTGAAACAGGAAAAATTTTAATTAAACTCCTTAATTTCAAATGTTCAGGGAAGACAACTCTTGGCTGAGCCCTAATCCCTGCCTGCAGGCAGCAAGGGTGATGTGACAGTGTGACATTCCTCCTCTTTGTTCTCCAGACATTCACCTGACCCCAGGGGATTCTCCTGGCTGCCTCCCAAGGTTTGCCGTGCCTGAGTGTGGGAAAGGCTCATCCCTGGCTGCTGTCTGCAGTAGGATCAGCCAGGAGACGGCTGAGCAAAGTTTTCACTTGTGGAGGTGTTGGAAAGCAATTGGCTCCCCCCTTCCTCTGAGTCTAACAGGAAACTTCCTAAAGTGACCTTGTTTGTTTGAAAAGCAATGAAATTCCAGCGTGGTCATTTCTCGTCTGTGTCTTGCAGAGTAGAAGCACAGAATCACAGAACGGTTTGGGTTGGAGGGACCTTAAAGCTCATCTTGTTCCACCCCTGCCATGGCAGGGACACCTCCCACTGTCCCAGGGTGTCCCAGCCCCAATGTCCAGCCTGGCCTGGGGCACTGCCAGGGATCCAGGGGCAGCCCCAGCTGTGCCAGGGCCTGCCCATCTTGCCAGGGACTAATTCCTTCCCAATTCCCTATTTAACTTTTCTCTTCTTCAGCTCAAGGCCATTCCCCCTTGTCCTTTCACTCCACGCCCTGGTGAAAATCCCTCTCCAGCCTTCTGAGGTGTGACACCAGTCCCAGGTCACTGGAGCTGTTCAGGTGTGTGCTCAGCCCTGCAAGAGGAGGCTTGGAGCCTTGCCTGGGAGGCAGTGAGTGGAGGCCACCCTATCAGAATTGGAAATTAAACACGGGACAGGCAGAAATTGGGGTGGACAATACAACCTGACTTTCCTTGGCTGTGCTCATATGCACTTTGCATGTGAAAAGCAGAGGAGGCTGCAGCCCTAAATCCAGCACTCATTTAATCCCTGTGGGTGTGAGAGGCTCAGCCACCGCAGTCACAGCACAGATATGAAACAGCTCTTCCAGACCTGCAACCATCAAAGTGAGGATCACCCTCCCTGTGCTGTAAGGAAATGGCCTCAGAATAGAGAAAGGATCCCTCTGCCATCTAGGAAAGGATTTCAGCTGCTGTGCTTCCCTTCTCTCCAGGAGGCTAAAAAAGCAAATGCAAACCTTGATTATGTGCAGCTTTGGTAGGAGGTTGCAATCTGCTAAAGTGAGCTCATCTCCATCCAGGAATTTCCGACTGGAAACAGTGATCTCCTCCGTGCTGTAAGCATCGATTTCATCAGGCAAGGGGCTATTTAAATAGTTGTCCAGCTTCTTCAGGGCTTTAAGCAAAGATTTTTCCAAATCTGGGTTAAGACAATAAAAAGATCATTCAAGCCTGTACCAAGGTCCCCGTGACACCAAGCGACTCCTGCATCCTGTCTCCTGGCACCAGCCCAGACATCTGGCTGTGCCAACTCCTGCAGCTCCTTGATCCTAGGCTTAAACCTTAATGCTGGGATAAGGGCTCTAAGGAGCTAAAGGGAGTTCTGGGAAAAACCATCCTGGGGCTGTGTTACCAGGATTGGCTCGTCAAACCCCTCTGTGGGCTGCCCCTGCCACGAGCACGCCACTGTCCCAGGCTGATCCAAGCCCTGTCCAGCCTGGCCTGGGGCACTGCCAGGGATGGGGAGACCACAACCAACCCCTGCCAGGGCCTCAGCACCCTCACAGGAAGGGATTTCTCCCCAGTGTTTCATCTCACCCTGCCTTCCTCCAGCCTAGGGCCATTCGTGGTGGTCATGAGGGTCCTGCTTTAGGGATGTGCCAGGGGGCAGGAGTCCTCATTATTTTAATAATAATAATAATAATAATAATAATAATAATAATAATAATAATAATAATAATAATAATAATAATAATAATAATAATAATAATAATAATAGTAGTAGTAGTATAGTTCTCATTCCCTATATTTGGAAATAGAGAATCTCTCATTTCCAGAGGCCTGTGCTTTTGGCCAAGCTCTGAGGAACATGCAGCCTCATGGACCCCAGAGCTGAAGGAGTGAGGAGAGGCTGGAATTTGTGCTCTGATGGTGGCAGCAGTATCTGCTTTCACCAACTCCTGGAATCCTCGATTAAAGGAGGGAGCAGGCACAGATTTCCAAAGCCTCCACACTCTGGAATATCCCTGTTAACCCTGAGCTGGAAATGGGACATCTCCAGCAGTGTCCTACAACTGCACAGCTCTGGTTTCTCCCTCCCAGGGCTGATGACAGGACTGCAGCACCTACTTTCATTTGCATCTTTTCTTGGGTTTTTTATAAAGGCGGAGAATTTTGCAAAGACATCATTTCCTGCAGAGTTCGACTCAGGATGCTTCGGTGCAAGTTTGGGATACCTGAGAAGTTCAGAGAAACAAAAAGAAGTGACCCAATTAGCCTTTATTTTTCTCTCCACTAATTAATAACGCATTTCTTTGTAGGGTGACCACATACAGCCACACAGGACTCAAAGGGAACCATCCTAAACTAAAAAAATAACTTATTTTAAACTCTGCCTAAATAATCTTTTCCTGAGGGCAATGGAAAATGACTGTTACTGCTGCAAGCACTGCCCAAACATCCCCGGGTGTCTCCCAGGCTCTCTCCTCCAGAGGTGAGGCTGCCTGGAACGTGGCTTCTGCCCTGAGGAGGAGTGGAGGCAAAATCCCCACTTGCAGGAGCTCCTGCTCCTCTCAGGCTCCTGGCCCAGCCCAACTGTCCTGGCCCACAGCAGCCATTGCAGGAGCTGGAGCTGCCAGGGATGGATAAAAATGGGAAAAAAGAAAAAAAAAGTGGAGGCAAGCAGCTGCTTCCCTGGTTGAAGTCAGGTTTGGCTGCTTGAGAAGGGAGTGCAGGGAGGGGACTGATCCCAGAGGAGAAAAGGTCTGTGGGGTAGGGAACACAGTGCTGGGACAATGGAGGGACAGAGGGGTTTGGGGTGAGGTGGGAAGAGCTGCTGGGGTGGGGGAGGACAAATGCAAAACTCAGAGCCTCATGTGCAGCCTGATGGACCCACGTGGACACTCTGAAAGAGCCCCAGCACATCCATTGTGCATGAGGGATCCACTGCCCTCGGCTTCACAGAATCCCAGAATCACCAGGGCTGGAAAACACCTCCAGCACACACCCAGTCCCACCATCCCCACCCCAAAACACGTCCCCGAGGGCCACATCTGGATGACTGGAACACTTCCAGAGATGGCGATCCACCCTGGGCAACTCATTCCAATTCCTGACCACTCTTGAAGGGAAAACATTTTTCCGCTCTCCGATCTGAACCTCCCTTGGCAAAATTAAGGCCATTTCCTCTCATCCCTTCACTTGGGATGTGACAGATGAGCCCGATCCCACCTCACTGCAACGTCCTCAGGTGGTTTGAGAGAGCAGTGAGCTCGCCCTGAGCTTCCACCTCCCTGCACCCAGGAAGCACAATGATTTGTGTGGTGTGAAGAGGGAAGCCTCAAACGATCCCAAGTCAGAGCAGGGACAAGGCCAGGTTTGTGCAGCAGCCCCCAGATTTCCATGGGATGGATTCCATGCCCTGGGAATGACCCAGCAGCGAGCTCGGGATGAAGGACAGCAGTGGGAGCAGCACAGCCATGACTTGGGTGATGCCTTAAGTTTTAGCTTTTCTATTTTTCAGATTCCGTGCTGTTTTAGTGTGCAGTTCTGGGTTTCATATGAAGGGTTGCTGAGCTCTCTGCACAGAGCACGGAGACAAAACAATTCCTTGGGAATTGGTTCCTAGGGAACCAAGGACAACCAACATAAATTTTAGGCCCAAGAGTAAAAACAACAATGAACAGAAGAGAGAAAAACAGGGAGGATGGGGCTTCATCACCTGAAGCTATAATTGGACAATTAACTTCAATATGCCAATGGACCAAAACCTATCAAAGTGTGAGGCCTCGTGACCAGGGCATCCATTTTGTGCCCATTTTTGGGTTTGACCTCGGTGTAGCCCCAGGCTCTTGCACTGCCCAAACTGGATCCTTTCAATAAATTCCTATCTTATTCCTTTTGCTCTCTCTAGCCTCTGTTCCAGGTCATCTTTTCTAGACATCAGTTCTGGCATCCCACATGGGATTCTGGCACCTTGGGACAGATTCTGGCAGCCCAGGACAGCCTGGGGACACCCCAGTGCCACCCCTGCCTGCAGCTCTGTCACCCCTGAGCTGGATTCCCCCCTGTGCAGCCCCCGAGGGCAGCGGGAATGCGGTACCGGGGCGGCGCCAGCTTTTCCTCCAAGAACTCCTCGATCTTGTTGACATCGGTTTTCACTTCCCCGTCAAAGGTCATGAATGGGGGGTTGGTGCCCGGCGCCAGGTTCTGCAGATCCGCAGGTTTTCTGGGAAAGAGAAAGCCATAAAAAGTCCCTCTGCCTGTTTTTTATGAGCCCCTTTGGTGAAGGGGCTCTAAAGTCTCCTCAGAACTGTTTCTTCTCTGGGCTGGACACACCCACACATATCCCTGCCTGGCAGAACAGAGCCACCCTTTAAAAATCCCCGTTTTGGAAAAGTTGTGCTACAAAGTTAAAATCTCAGAATTGAAAGCCACAATCTCACCTTTTCAGATCCACAGTTGTGACGTTAAATATGACACCTTTGAGCCACAGGATCATAAAGAGGCGCTGAGAGAACGGGCAGTTCCCAATACTTTCCCCATCACTGCCAGCCTACAATTGGAAAAATTACAAATTACAAACACATCTGTGTATAAATCACAGCAGTCCCTCCAAAGGAAACAGTCTCCACCTCATTTGTCTACGTGGCCATAAATCTGCACAAGTCACTGCAAGATTAAAATGAATTAAATCAGTTTATGACCACAGGAAAGGAACAGGGAAATATTTGCCAGCCTGAACAGAGATATGATGTCTAAAGCATTGAAGGGAATAAGCAGAATAAATCAATTAATTAAGAATTTCAACCTAAAGGGCTGTGGGAGCCCCGGAGAAGATGGCTGCGGAACTGTTGCTCTCAGGTTTTATATTTATATTTAAATGTATATTGCTATTTGTGAAGAGGCTTTGTTAAAATGAGGCAAAGTCTTGCAGAGGTGTTACTGAGTGAGACTTTGTGTAACACTGGAATAGATCAAGGGTCTCATTTTTAAGCCTTTCATGTGATTCTCCTAAAGCACAGCTTTAAAACTTAGATTAAATCAGGGTCAGAAGTATTAAAACCCAAGCATCTTGCAGTTAGTAGGTTAATTCATTAAGGTTTGCAGCCCTTATAACCCAACAAGACACATGAATCAAAGCAGATCTGTTGGTGCTTTTTCCCTGCCTCAGTGCTATCAAACAAATCTCAAATACAGCAAAAACTCCTCCACAAACAAACAGACGCTGCACAGTGCTCACCTTCACAAAGAGCTCGATGGCAGGAAATAAGGGCCTGGCCTGGAGCAGGCAGGGGTGCATGGCAAGGACTGGATAAATTGCTTCTCCCTAGGAACCTGAGGAATCTCCCTGGAAAAATCCCTGTGCTCTCAGCCTCAAAACCACTGGGAAAGCCAGGAGCACTGCCAGGGGATGAGAAAATCCTCTCAAAACTCTCAAAAATGCTGCAACAGCTGGACTGCTTGGTTAGAAAAGCCTTGTTTCTGTCAGGAAAGCCTTGTTTCGTAGGTGGCCAAGCCGAGAGCTGCTCAAAAGCTGCCATTGTGGTTTTCCTCCTACTCAGAGCAGTTCTCTGCAGCTGCCAGCAGCCAGGAGAAACAAAACCACTGTGGATCTTTGAAACAATGAGCCTGAAACACTGCCAGCACGGCTTAGAATGCAGTTAAATTCACAACAGCTCCGTTTGGTCTCATCCTGCCTCTGATGCTGGGTGTTACCCACCCCTAAGGACAAAGCGGGGAAGAGTCTCATGGTGACCCCTGGGTGCTGGGATTGGGCACCCCAGCCTCTGCCAGGCCGTGCCCGGGACAGGAGCAGCAGCCTGGGGACACTGCTGGGGACAGGCCCTGTCTGGAGGAGCAGGCAGGGGCACCTGGACATGAGCTGGATGCCACCAGCCCCTTCCCAGCTGGATTCTCTGCAAGTGGAGGAGTTGCCACAACCCTGCTGCCCTTGCCCAGCTGTGCTGCCAGCTGTGTACCCGACACAACCCCACACTGGTTTGGATTGGAAGGGATCTTAGAGCCCATCCAGTGCCACCCCTGCCATAGCAGGGACACCTTCCGCTGTCCCAGGCTGCTCCAAACTCCATCCAAACCGGCCTTGGGCCTTTCCAGGGATGGGGAATCACAGCCAGGGTGCTGTGCTGGGTACACTGAGCTGGAGGGTGAAGAAAATCAGAGGAACTGAGGCACTTTGGGCAGCTGAGCCAGCCGTGGCAGAGCTGAGGTGCCCAAGGGTCTTGCTGAGGATGCAGGGAGATGTTTGTGCCCGTGCAGCAGCTGTGGATCAGCAGGATCCCTGCTCTGGTGATCTGGGAAGCCCTGGCTGTACCCTGGGTGAGCTCAGAGACAGAGGAGGGGACACAGAGAGGCCTTTGATCAGAGACACCCTCAGGGATGGCAGCTCTGACAGCCTGGGGGAATTTGGCTGATCCCAGCACAGGAGCTCAGCCTGATCACAGAATCCCAGAATTCCTGAGGTGGGAAGAACCTTTCAGCACCATCCAGTGCCACCAGCATCACCCCAAACCCTGTCCCCAAGGGCCACACCCAGACTCCTCCCGAATTCCCACAGACAGGGACTCCAAACCTCCCTGGGCAGCTCATCCCAAGGCCTGACCACTCTGCCAGGGAAATTTTCTTTCCCAGTCTCCACCCTGAGCCTCCCCTGGTGCAATTTGAAGCCCTCTGCTCTCATTTTTCCCCTGCCCCTCCTGGCAGGAGTCATGCAGAGCAGTGAGGTTCCCCCTGAGCCTCCTTTTCTCCAGGCTGAGCCTTCCCAGCTCCCTCAGCCCCTCCTGGTGTTTTCTAGACCCTAAATGTCTATTTTCTAGACATAACCATGTTCTGGCAGTGTGCTGTGACAGATACCCTCTTTTAACTAAAACTACGTTAAATTTAAGGATTAATTTTAATTTTTCTTTAATTTTAAAGGTTACTCAATGCCCCCCTCCACCCCTGGAGGTGTCCATGGCCAGGTTGGAGCAGCCTGGGACAGTGGGAGGTGTCCCTTCCTGTGGCAGGGGGTGGCACTGGATGATCCTTAAGGTCCCTCCCAACATGAACCACTCTGCGATTCCGTGAACAAAATATCCCATCTACTCCTGGAGGACACAAAGTGTTTTTTAAACTTTTGATGACTGTACAATGTTTCTGCAGATTTCTACATGATTAAAACACTGAAAATCCCACCAAATTTACTTCTCTTTCGGTAATATTAAAATATATATATTAAATATATAAAAATATATAGTGGCTATATAAAATATTTTTAAAGCTCAAAATTACTTCTGTCTGGCAATAGTACTGCTGATTAAAAAAATAACATAAAAATTAAAATTACAATTAATTTTCTTTCACTCAATGCAACTCTAATGCACTTATTAACATTTTATATTATGTTATATTTGGGTCAGATCACATCCAATCCAAAGCTTTTTGTCAGGAAGGGATCACCTGGAATTTTCTCTCTCTTTTCATTCCGTGGCCTCGGGCTGGAGAACAAACACCCAAACACTGAATTGTACAGAATCCTTTTGATGCCACCTACTGGGATTGAAATGTTGCTCTTGAGAGCACTTGAGATGCCGAAATTTTAATTCCAGGCTGAATTTTAACATACAGCAGCTGCAATTAAAATACATTTTCAGGGAGAAAGCACCTATTTTGCCATTTATTATTCCAATGCCTTTCATCAGAGCTCTGCCTACTTACCAATACCCAACACTAAAATCAGGTATTTCAGCTGCTGTTTATTTTCTCAGCCAACAGCAGGAAAAAAAATCCCATGTTTAAACCCTGTGGCTGGTGATTTCTGCAGATAAATTGGTTTTTTGGTACTTCCAGGGTTGACTCTTGCTGTGTGTGACATCCCCAAAGGGAAGTTCAGCAAGAGAGGTGTGAAAACAGCAGCTGGATACTCCTTCAGGTTATTAAAAAAAAAAGAAAAAGGATTTTTTCCCTTAATTTTTTTTTCACTTAAGAGCAAAATAAGCACTTTCCACTATCCCAAGTTGCTCCAAGTTTTATTTAAGTTGTTCTTGGGCACTTCCATGGATGGGACAGCCACAGCTTCTCTGGGAATTCCATTCCAGGGCCTCACCAACCTCACAGGGAAGAAGGAAATCCATTCTCCTTCCTCCTCAGGGACACAGGGAAAGAAACCTTTAGAGCAGCATCCAGGCACTGTGAACTCAGCACTGAGCAAACGTGGAATTAAAAGTCTGCTCCTCACTTAAAATCAAACAGAACATCTACCTACAGACCATTAGCAGGGGTGTGGGAATGCCAGATGATTTTTGGAAGTGCTTTTATAAAAGGAAGAATTAAAATTAAAATTAAAATTAAAATTAAAATTAAAATTAAAATTAAAATTAAAATTAAAATTAAAGCCTTTTGGCCAAAGCTGGGCCTAAGAGAGACATGGAGGGGAAGGGGATGAAAGGAATCCAAAGCAGGTGGAGATAATAAAAGGAATTAACTTTACACTGAAGCTGATGAAAGGAATTAACCTTACACTGAAGGTGATAAAAGGAATTAACTCTACACCTGCACGGCTTCAGTGAGCACAGGACTCCTCTGAGCTGGGAGTTGGTGATCAGAGATCAGGAGAATTGGCTCAAGGCTGAGTTTCCCTCAAGCAGGGCTTTGGGCTGAGATCCCACCTGCAGAAATGAGCAAACTCTTGCTCCCTCACATTTTAAATCTTGGCCAGGTTTATCCTGGCCATTTATTATCTTCTAGCAGCCAACAATTCTGTTTCTAAGTCTTCTCATTCTGTTTCTGGAATTTGATATTCTTGTTTTCATGCAGTGTTGGAGTTAATTTACTGCCATTATTTTATTTAATTTTATTTTAGGTTTCATGATTTGTATGTTCAATGCAGCTCTCAGCTAGGAATTGTTCTTTGAATGCTCCTGGTCCTCAGGCCACGTCCAGGATTAAAAAGGTGTTGGATATTTATGGGATATCTCCCTCAGCCCTGTTTTTATGTACTGAGCAGTGCCCACAGCTCAAGGGGGTGACCTCCAGCTGGAAATTATAAATCTCTCTAGACAACAGAGAGGAAAATGAGGCTGAAGCTGTAATTTCATAGAATTATGGAATACTTTGGGTTGGAAAAGACCCTAAAACTCATCCAGTGCCACCCCTGCCATGGCAGGGACACCTCCCACTGTTCCAGGCTGGCCTTGGACTCTTCCAGGGATCCAGGGGCAGCCACAGCTTTATTTTATTTTATTGAATTTATTTTATTGAATTTTATTCCAGGGTCTCCCACCCTCCCAGGGAAGGATTTTCCCTCTGTCCCGTGTGCCAAGAGCCGCCTCGGGGCAGAAAAAGCCTCTTTTCTTCTCTCCCTGTTTTATTTACTGCCTGTGGGCTGCTGGGTAAGTAATTAACGCAGAAATTAACTTAATCACTCTGTAAGTCATTAAATGTTTTTGATGCAGAGGGGGAATTTCTCCTTCATTAAGAAACAACTTTGTGGCACTCAACTTTTTACCTTTGGCCAGTTGCTTTTAAAATAATGAGAAACAAAAGGCCCAAACTCAGTCCTGCTGTTTAGATCAAATACCCATTTAAATTTGATTTTGATATTAAAACCTGCCCATATTTCTACACTCTTCCAGTTAAAGGTTATAAATAAATGAACTATAAAATGATAATTCTGTAAAGTGAGCAAAAACCAACGGAGTGCAGGTGAAAATTAAAAAGGGAATGTCTTGTATTGCATTTTTAGAGACTGTGGTTTACTAATATTCACCTTATTTACAATTAAGAGATTAAAGATTAAATTTATGCGTGAAGGCACTCTTTAAAAAAGAGGAAAATGAACAGATTCTGTGATTTTACAACTCTACTGTTGCCTTGGGCCAGGCCCCTCATGGTGTCACAGGAATTTCCAGCCACAGCCATGGGTCTTAAAAAAATATTAAATCCCTAAAATCCAATTAAATTACAAAAGCAAAACGCAAATTGCAGATTTCTTTTCTCAAATGTGTCTCCCTACACCAGACCTGCATTTAAAGCCCCTGCAGTAGCTATAAGATTTAGCAGAGCATGAGGCAGTGCAGGGAGAATTAAATGGAAAAATAAATGGAGAATTGAAATTGTGGGCTGAAAGACTGAAAAACCTGAGCCTCACTTCAGCAGAGTTTAAATAAATCTTGCCCAGTTTGGGAGTATCTTTCTCCTACATGAGTAATTGCCATTTTGAAAATCTGATTTGCATTTTGAGTTACCCTTGGTTTGTGTCTCACTCAAACCAGCATTGGCTGGAGTCATCACCATTTGTTTGCTTTTTCAGCAGCTGGTGATAATGAATTTTTATGTATGAATAACGATTTTTTATCTTCTTTTAGGTGGAAATTCCTCCCTGTCAGGGTGGGGAGACCCTGGGAGTGTCCAAGGCCACCTTGGCCCTGCTCCCATCACTCTTTTTAATCCTTATCCAGTCTTTAATTTGAATTTTCAAGATTATTTTCAAGCCCTTGCCTGGAATGGAAGAAAACCCCAGAGCCCTTTAACCAAAGCCAGGTGAGATCAGAGCTGGGAGGCACCACCCAGTTCCAGGTCAGTGGTTTGGATGTGCCAGCAGCTATTCCCAAACTTGGGAATTCCACAGGGCCCGTGTTTGTGTCCCTGGGAACATTCCCAGGTCACAAGCAGCAGCCCAAATGCTATTAACCATTTATCCTGTTACAGGAATTATGCTTCAATCCCTCCCTGCCATTCCTAATCCCCATTTAATAACGTGGCGAGGCGCCAGCTCAACCTGGAGACAAAAAACCCTCAGATCCTTCGGAAATTCCTGCAGGGAATTACTTCAACAAAAGGGTCTTATAGCCCTGAACATGTTATAGGGCTGGGAAAAACGGATTAAAGGGGATTTCTGCGATACATCCTGTTTTACACTGCATTTGTGCTGACCCTGCAACACAGCTGGGCTGCTTCAAGCTAAATACTGTATAAAAAAATTATAAAAACTGTGTTAAAAATGTATCTAAAAACTATCTGTATACTTCTATATAGAGAAAAACTATTAAAAACTATTAATTATATTTATAAATGGTTATGTATATAACTTTACTTTGTAAATTATATGTAGTAAATTCAGTGAAAACCTGAAATTATAACCAGCTGGGCTGCTTCAGGCTAAATACAAAAACTGCATAAAAAATTATATCNTGTCTATAGATAAAAACTATAAATTATATTTATAAATTGACATGTGTAACACTTTTGCATATGTGTATAAATTTATTTTGTAAATTATATGTAGTAAATTGAGTAAAAACCTGAAATTATAACCAGCTGGGCTGCTTCAAGCTAAATACAAAAACTGTATAAAAAATGATATCTAAAAACTATCTGTATTCTTGTTTGTTTGTTTGTTTTTTCCCCCACAGGTTCCAAAATATTGAAGTATTTTGGGTATCTTTGGACCCTGTTTTGAGTTTCATCTGCCCCATTATGAAATTTATTTTTTTTTTGTATTTACAAAATGCTCCTCTTCTCTAAGAGCTTTTAAAAATCATTTCCAAACCAGCCACCAGGGAAATGTCAATGATTCACCAAGACACAAATGGGAATTTTTCTGAAATTGGAGTCAATGTTTAACTTGTTTGTAGCTGCCCCATTTCAATAACTCAGGGAAGGCTTTGCTTTCACTGTTCTGCTGTTTGACTTCAGTCTCTGACAACTCCATGTCTGAATATCTGCAATATTTTTACATGTGCTCAAATTTCAGCATACGGGGAGAAATAAAACAAAAAGGAAAATTCCACCTTTGTCCTTCTGCCTCCTACAGCAGTGCCAGGCTGTCAAAGATGTTTTCTTGGAGAAACTCGGTATTTTTAGGGAGGAATTAAAACCTTTCAGTGCTGAGGCTGTGCTGTCATTGAGAGCAACTGGAAGGGAGTCACTTGAGCTGAGTTTTTATCAGGAAATAATCAGACATCGCAAATGGAAACGCAGACGGGGCCTTATCACAGGGGGACATTTTATCATCTCAGCAAGGAGATTTTGGGTCACCTTCCCAGGGCATTCACTTGGGCAGTCAGGGGACAAGCAATTAATTCTTAAATTACCAGGGAATATCCTGAGCTGGAGGGACCCACAGGGATCATCCATTCCCCCCCTGGCCTGCA
>VXBU01004884.1:0-96962 GCA_013400315.1 Bombycilla garrulus
TGTCTTCAACCCAAGACACCCTATAAAACAGAATTTGGCTCATTACCATGTAAGTAACAATGAGCAGCCAACTAAGAACTATGGCAGCTATGAAAAAAAATTAATAATTTGACCTTAGCTCACACTACTGTGCCTTTTAAAATTTTATATCTTGGTAATGGCCTCAATTAATGCTGTAATGTCATTTGCTTTTGCAACCTCAAAGACCATTCTTCCTCCAATGGATCTAAGCAAGGATACTTTAACATGCTTTACTGCAGCACCACATACACTGCTGTGGTTCAAGAGGTATCAGGATTTCTGTCCTAATGCATTAGCTGTTGCAATAGTAAAATTTTAAAAAAGCCTGACATAATTTTAGAAATAGCTACAGCACATACAAGTGGCTCACAGGGACTGACAGCAGGAAGTCAGCAGCAGTTTGACTGTTGCAAACATTCAACCTCTGGTTAAAGGATGGCTGCCCCAGCAGAAGGTCCGAGTTATTACCATTACAAAGAATCAAGATGAAAATAGCACAAACCACCTGCTATTGCACCCATGGGTAATCAAATCTGAGCACCACCTGACCTTGTTGGTTTGGTTTTTTAAACTCATGATTCTCATGCCCCTCTTGTTTCATCTTCTAGTATCTATGAATCTGCTGTTGAATTCCACCATCAAATACTCACATCATCAGCCGCATATGCCACTTTTTCCAAAAAGTTTCTTTGCCTGTAATGGAAGAAGAAAACATCAATAGGAGAAAAAGAGGTACCTTTCAAACCATAAGTGATCCACATAGCTGGGAAAAAACAACGTTTATAGTGTCTGTGAACTACACACTGTCTGAAGAGTACCTTTCAGAATTGCCACTAGAATTGTACCCTAGGTACATACTAACAACATAGTTAATTTTGAATAAAGAACAATCAAGAAAAATAATCTGCATCAGGAAAGACATTTAGAACAAAACAAATTAAGATGAATGCACATGAAGCCATTCTATTATTTTGCGATTGTTGCATGAGCTTGTAACAAGAGGCTTTCACTTCAGAAAATTTAAGTGAAAAGAACCCTCTCTTCAAGTACTTGCCCCTGATCTTGAATCCATGATTAATCCAAACACTATCTGGGATTACTGAGGTGTATAAATCTATTTATGTGAGCAAGTTTTTGGAGAATCCAAAGTTTTACAGATAAGTTTTATTTAAATTATTTCTATATATTAAGGAAAGTTACGCTTGACAACTGTTTGTTTGGCCCAGGCCGTCCTATTTTACGTGGTAAGTCAGCACCTGATTGCACTATTTCACACTGCAACAAAAAAAAGAGAGTGGGTTCCTTCCCAGGGATACCAAGCAAGTTAATGCAAGTTTCAACTTCAGGCTTCTTGAAATATCTTGCCTGTTATTTTCGACATTTTTTTATTTTAATTTTTTTTTTTTTTTAAGATTTGCTATAAGTTAATAAACTTTAAAACACTGACTGTACTCTTTTAGAATTACCAAGCAGGAAAAGTAAAAGAAAATCCCAAATCAGCTACTTACTGATAAAGCAAATTATAATGTTACTGGTTTCTAGCCACCCACCTAGTTTTCCCCTTCTTTTTTTTTTTCTTTCTTTGTATACACTTAATCCCTACTTTATTTCATGTTAGTCATCTATGGAGAATTCAGCCTGTTAAGCAGACACTTGTATCTAATCCCTCTTTTCCTTCGGGATCTTGGAATGTTTTGACACATCAGTTACAGAAAACGTTTTATAAATTAGAGATGCAGAGCCAAATTAGACTGAAATAGAATTACCAATGTTTGTGGTGACAGCCAATGTGTTCTACAGCGTTACAAAACAATTGTAATGCTGAGTGTATTTCTCTACCCACGACTTTTGGCAGCTCTCACATTACTGCACCTCAGAATTTGTATAGGATAGTGAGTACACTCTAAACTGATTGCAGCTGTGTTTCTTCTGCCAAGCCAAGGATAATCCTGGCTTGGCAGAACAACTATGGCTTTCTATTGAGATGGACATACTTTTAGGCAGGGGGATGAGATTTGCTAGAGCCAATTTAGCAGGAGAAAGAAAACAGCAATTAGTTTTTTATGATACCATCATTGTATCCCCACACACATTAAACCAGAAAAATAAAGGACACAGTTGTTCTCATATAAACACAACTACTGGTTTCTCTGTATTTGAATTATCAATCAGATAGGATCTAACACAACCAAAACAGATTACCTGTCTGGTGGTACTGAATGTCCAGCAGCAGCATCAAAAGGTAGCAACGGTCGAATCCTGCAGTGGACTCTGATATTTCCTCTCAGTTCCTGGGATAAGAATATTAAGCTGTATTTAACTCAACTTACTGGAGAGGATAAATACACTTGAAAATTTGAAATTTGTCAAACATGAACACATTTAAGAAACCAGTGTTTACCACATCATAGCCCTAACCTCTGTGAGGAGTCGATATAATTTGTCTTAGTAAGATCGGAGAAACTACTTGAGGAAGTATGAGCTCTTCAGAGCACTGGAATTGTATAGCCCTCTCCAGTTCATAGGGACAAAATAACCCTTCCTCTGAGCCATTTCTCCCTGTCCTTTCTTTTTCTCCTTCCTCCTTACCTGCGCTTTTGCAAATACCTGTATTAACTCAACAGACAACATTACACACTCCATTTCTCTTCCATCAGTCCTGAGGAAGACGTGGAATATAAAATATGTTGCGTATTTCCCTCTTCACTGTGTTCCTACATGATTAAAAAAACAGTAGCTGATTTTTCACTGTAGGCCATTTTAGACCTGTTTATCTCTTCCATTTTGTTGGTGATCAATTCTTCTCATTTGGCATGACTGAACATAGTTTGCCTGTGAGGACTATTGACCACTGGTATTAATGCCCCATTGCTCTGGGGAATATCCTTTCAGTAAACAGCAACACAAAGCAAAATTTAGCAAAATTTTTAACAAAGAGATTAATTGTCCCAGGTAGAAAAACTTAAAAAAATTTTATTTGAAGGAGGCTTGTGTTTCTAAAAATCAGGTCCTGAATCAGGAAACCCAAAAGTAGACATTTGTGAGGATGGGAGGAAGACTACATTTAAAGTACAAATAGGAAAAACTTAATCCCAAATGAACCATCACTAATAGCTGAGCAGGATACAGCTAGAAATATTTGGAAAAAATAAAAGATGACTACTTTGTAATATCAAGTTAATAATTTTAAGAACTTGTAAGGAATTTCAGAAACTGCAAGTTTAGAGAAAAAGATGAGGAAACTCAACTTTTGTTCACTATTCAAAATGGATGACACTCCTTAGGGCAATAGGTCACAAGTGCATTTGGAAGATCTTGTATAAAAATAAAGGAGTGGAGTTTATTATAAGACAAATGTGCCTCAGCAAATATACACATCATATATAGACAGCAGGGGCAAGTGATACATCCACGTGAAGTATACTCTTTACTTATACTGGTAAGGCAATTATGGGAAAAATTTCAACAATATAAGACAATGTTCTGTTATTAAAATACTTACAATTAAGCCATTGTGTAGAGCCTTTCTCTTCTGCTTTTCTTTCTCATATCTCTCTGTCACCTCTTGTAGAGACTGCTCAAGATCAAAAGCTTTTATCTGAAACACTAGAAGAAAGCAGTTTCAGAGATATAAACTCCATGACTTTACAAAAGGAATTGTCAGCACCTCATGAAATATAAGCACAAATCTTCTCAACTTCTACCAAATTTCAATTAGAAGGGTTAGTTTCTGATTTACTAGACACCTATGAAAAATCCCACCTGTCCTGAGTTACAATGCAAAAATATTCCACAAGGTCTATATTCTATCTCCATCTTCATGAACTATTGAAACCAGGAGGGACAGTGTTTTCCTTGCCTCCTCCCCCAGACTATCTCCTGTTAATGGGCTATCAATGCCTTGCCCATGAGTCATAGATAACTCCCTCTGGGAGCCATTTCCTGTTTAATGGGCAATTAAGGACCCACCCCATGACTCGCAGAATGACATCAGCCCATTGTGAGAAGCTCTGCCCAGGGGGAGGAGCCAAGCATTCCCACCTGAATATAATCTGGGCATTTGGACAGAACAGGCATCTGCCTTCTACTGGATTCCCAGAGGAGCAGCCTTCTCTCCCACTGGATTCCCAGAGGAAGGACCAGACCCTTCAACATCACCACTGGACCATTGGAGGAAAACTCCACCCTTCTACAGGATCTCTGCTTCAGCAGAACCATCTGTTACTCCAGGAGGACTACTGGAGCCACCATTCAAACTGGACTGCTACCAACACCCTGACGGACAGGGTGTCAGGTTGTATTCTAACTATCAGGGTTTGTCTTTTTGTTTAATACTGCATCTTGTTCTAATTTTCCTATTAGATTGTAGTTTGTTGGGTTTTTTGTTTTACTTTATTTTCTTTATACATATTAAAGAACTGTTATTCTTATTCTCATATCATTGCCTGAGAGCCCCTTTTAATAATTTGGAGGGAGGGGGTTTGCATTTTCCTTGGCAGGCACCTATCTTTCAAAACCAAGACACCATCATAGTTCTTGCTTTGTGAAGCTGCAAATAATTACCACAAACACACATGTGAAGTCTTGAAAAGCGATCAATAATGTAAGATATTTAAAAGGAGTTAAAATATGTCAGTTTAGTCAGAGTGAAGCATTTAAAACAGCCTTCTGCTAGACGGGGCTGTCACTTCCAAGTGTCATAGCACTTCTGCACTTATTACACTTATGTGAGCTGTCTTTACAGTAAGTTAACCTGCTATTTATCCTTAACCTCAATTACAGTGTTACTAATCCTTTACAACAGTTGTAAGGTTCCCCTTTCAGATAGGTCCACCACTCCAGGAGGAATTCATAGGAAAGATGGATTAGTTGAGTCCTAGGAAGTCTCTTTCACCAAACTGAGAAGACTTGTACTGGTCATTATAAAAGACTTCTAACTTCACAAATGGTTCTATTTCAGCCCAATTACATTAACACTGAGCAGGTCTAAAACATACAGACTAGAAGACACACTATGTGACTGTAAGCTTGTGTAAAAAGCAAGATTTTAGGAACCCCAGTGGGTAATCACTATCCCCAGCAATTAGTGAGCAGTTTGGAGATGTAGAGTTTCAAGCAGTCAAAACCAGGGTCTGAGAGCTGAATTAGCAGGCAGGCCATCAGCCTCAGTGCATCCTACCTTGCAGAGCAAGGAACAGACTTAGTATCTCAGCATTGTCACACATAAAATTTAATCTCTCTGGTATAGACTAAAAATCAGATAATTTCAAGGGACATTTGTGTACACTGGAGATTTCTCAGATCTTTTTTTTTTTTTCTAATACCCATGCTGTTCACCTCCAGCTCACAGTGTTCCTCCACAAGTGCATGCATGCAGTGGACACATGATGTTAATAGCTGGGGTATCAATGTCTACGAGTTCCACTGTGAAAAATCCTTTTCCTGCATCCAGCATGTGGAATAACACTAGCATGCTTTGCTTTGGAGAATCCCATATAAACAGGTTACCATAAATTTTCAAAAGGGCTGCTTACAGTCACTTACCCCATATCACACTTTAATTTTTAAAACAAAATGTTAGATTTCATTGATTATTTAAGTAATAATCCATTGATTATTTAAGTAACCTCCACAATAAGTATCCTCATTTACATATTTGTGTACACTTTGAGTTCCCTAAGTCTCTTAAACAAGCAGTAAGGTAAAGCAATAGATGCTGAGAGTACCCTTCCATTATTCCAATCCTGAAAGCAAAAAAAAGTTTCCTAATGCTTAAATTATTTCTGAATTTCTGGGTTTTTTTTCTGAAAGTAGAGTATGCAGTTACAAATATAAAACCACATTTAACATTTTCCTAGTTTTCTGCTTGGCATCAGATGCAAGCTACACAGGAACTACATTTTCATCCTTAACCTAGGGTAGACATTGGGAACATCTGTTTTAAAATACTAATAATACATTCTTCATTAGGCAAGAGAAGCAGTCACCACATGAATGCAGCCATTAAAGACATCCCTTTTCCCCATCCTTTGCTCATTTCATTGATCTATTTGGAAATTTTCTGGGAGCTGGGAATGCCAGCAATTTTTCTGTTTAAATGTTACTGATCACAGTAACATCAGTCTAACAGTTGTGATGTCCTGCAAGCATATTCAGGACTGTAATCATTAGTCCCTTTCCTTTAAATGACAGTCACAGAGCTTTTTATTCCCTCCCCTTCAGTGCTGCACCAGACGTTTTGCTGTGCTCACACAACTATTTCCTCAGTCACACAGTCTAAAAGCAATCCTTCCTTCTGTGCAAGTTCTGTCCTGAATCAGCTCCCTGATCTGTTCCGTGTGTGGTTTCACAAAGAGTTACACAAACATAACAGAAAAGTCTGTAACAGGGACATGAAAAACAAAAGCAGCATAACCTAGCACAGCCACAGCACATCTGAGATACGGATGTGTAGCTGTCCCCATAGTTCCCTGGGGTTTTTAATGTTTCTTGCCAGTCTGGAGTCCATTTTAAAAGGGAAATCAATCTAATAATGTCTTCTAGGACAAGCAGCTATGATGCAATAGACTTAATACCAAAATTTCTTTCGAATTCAGCTATATTTTATATTTCACATTATAACATTATTTTTAGTATGGCCTGTTGTAATAGGTCAAATGGTAATGGTTTTAAACTAAAAGAGTCAATTTACATTCATATATAAGAAAGGCAGTTTTTACAATGTGGATGGTAAAACACTAGAACAGGTTGTGCAGAGAGGTGGTGGATTTCCCATCCCTGGAAACATTCAAGGTCAGGCTGGATAGGCCTCTGAGAACCTGACCTGGTTGAAGATGTCCCTACTCACTGCAGGGGGAATAAAAATAGATGACCCTTCAAGATCTCTTCCAAACCCTTCAATGGATTATTCTTTGGGCTGCTACAATATTTCTGTTGCTGGATCCAAGGTTCCTCTCCTACTTCCCCCTACTCCACCCTAAGGGAAATGCTCTCACAAGGCAGCTGAGCTGGTGAAAATCACCCATGGAGTTGAAGATAAAAGATGATGGTAGCTCACCTTCTACCAATACAAGTCATTAGCACAGTGCAGAGTTCAGGTTTCTCCAGCAAATGCAAAGCACATAAGTGCTAGCACATGGACAAAATGGGATAGCTCATTTTTTAATCTTCTGCAGCACAGAGAGAAAGTGTCCCAGAATTGCAAAGCATATCTAAGTCACTAGGCCTACAAGTCACCACAACGACCTCTTTCTGATATCTGCATGGTGAAGCAATCTAAAAACTAATCTTAATTTTTTATGAATTCCTGCCTTTCAAAAAATCTACTGAATTACTGCATCTGTCTCAGTAGTATCATTTGCAGTTCAGTGGCCAATCTTTTTAGCAAACTGACAGCAGCTTTATCCATGAGGGAAAAAAGGCCTATAACAACAGAATAATAGGCACTTCCCTCTCTTATGGATTGCTGTTGCTTAAATTCCAGTGAGAAAGGCGGCAGTAGCCTGGTTTTCGGATTGTGAATAAATATTTCTAAGCAAAGGTTATTATAAGAAAATTTTATAGTTTGATGCATGTCAACTACAACCTTGAAATTTACCTACTCAAATGCTTCTTCTGTAATTTTCTCCCTTGTTTTAAATCTCTATTTTAAGATTAAACTGGTAATATATACTGTCTCCAGAATACATACTTAGGGCTTTCTGTATGCAAAAGATTACATGTAATTTAAGGAGGACAATTCCAATGGTCATATTTAACCTTAACAATAGAATTTCCATCTAAAACAGTTGATAGAGAACTGAAAACCAGCCAAAACAAAAGTCATCCACCAAAGTACCAACATGTTATTTTGTTATAGTGGGAAGCTTCTCCTGCTTACGATTTCAAAGAACAATGCATCAGGATGTGCAAATTGAGAACAGACAATGCAATTTTGCCAAACCTCTGAATGAATACTTATTTATTTACACCACAATAGCTCAAGTGCCAAATTCAATCTCATATCTGTTCATTTAGCCCCCTGCTTTAATAAGAGAAAAGTTCACTTTTTAGATAAAGTTAACTTTCAACGTTGGGGTTTTTTCTTGATGGAGCATTTTCTCTAAAAGAATATTACAGTAATCAAATAAATTTTAATTATAAATTAGTACTTAACATAAAGGAATAAGTTCTGTAAATACTCATCACCAAGAGTGCTGTTTGTTGCTATTGACATGAAGAGTCCTATTGAAATCAAATCAGTCCCAAAATGAAATAATTCAAGGAAAAAACACACCTTTTAAATGGCAACACATGGATATCAGAGCATCACAAAGGGTCTCTGATTGTAAATTTGTGTATTTGTTGTATTCCACCAGGCTGCTACGTGTCAAACAATTTAGGCTTTTCATGTGTCATGTGATTCTCAGGCCTGGTAGGAGCTTCACCAGAATCAAGGCTATTGAAAGTAGGTACAGAGATCCACACCATGGGATCCAGGTGTAGGACCAATGCACTTAATCCTCAGTGCACTGGCTTTCTCTCCTGTGTATACATGAACAAGGAAGTACCTGAATTCCAAAACAGCAGTCCATGCGCTGTTAGTATTTAGAGTGCAGCAGATGCAACTGGTTTTTGATTTTGAAGTAATTTTTTTTTAATAAATACACAGAAAGATTAAAAATCAAGTCTATCCTAATTTCAGGCAGTATTTTCAGAAACCTTTGAAATCAGCCAAGTCCTTTCCTGGTACAATCAAAAGCAGACAAATTTCAGCTTTATAAAGCAATGCATTCTTTATTCACTCTTCTAAAATAGGCAAGATAACAAGCTTGAGAACTTCAGTTTAAAAATGTTACTGCTGAGTCAACTCAGCAGTTACAAATCCAAATTATCAGTCATAAGGTCTGCAGAGATATTTCTACTTCTAATGCTTCAGAACTTGATGATTTAATGTCAAACAAGAAAGAAGTGCTACAATTTCAGTGACTCATTTCTCAAAAATCAAACTCAATGTTTTAATATTAATAACTTTGAACAATTCCACTGTTGATACATGTTTGACATCTAAGTGCCATGAGCCTTACTTTGCATTGCTTCATTCTGCAGCTGTATCCCATGGACTGCTGCCAGAACTTGGTAAAGACAAGTCTTGCTTTGATGTTGAAAGTCTTTTGAAAGCTCAAGAGCAAATGAATGAAGGCTCTTCAGGTCTTGCTTAAGCTTCTTTTCAGCAAGAAGAAAAATATGTTATAAAGACACAGAATGAGCAGTTAAGAAGAATCAATATAACAACCCAAGTTATTATGGTGAAACGTCACAGGCAGGAAGAACCCTCTATTTGATGGAAGGAAGCCTTCAGGAGTATATCTTTCTGTATGCTTAGAGAAGGATCATGCAAAACATTTAGCAATGTAATTTCCTGAAAGTTTCAGCAAGACTTTATGGATCCTTATCATATATGTTTTGACCATAAAACAGCTTCAGGTATAACCAAGTCTCTTTGTTATTTCATCAGACAAAAGTGTGTGTAAGCGTGTGTGGGCTCTGTCCACTTTTTAGTCATATCCAGAATTAGCAATGAAAAATTGTGATCCATTTATTCCTTACTACTTTTATTTTCCACACTTTGATCAGAAGGTATTTGCTAGGATTCACTCACGGCATTTCTTGTATAGGCTCGTTCTATGTCTTCCTATGAGAACAGATGTATTTTGAAAAGATCACAAACTGATGTTGTTCAGAAAAGTATTTGCATTATGGATGTAACTCAGTGTAATATATAAGATGAGACTTTTAAATGTTTGTAAGATCAGCTTATAGTCACAAGTTCACCTCAATAAAAACAAACTGACCTGATTTTATGATTAGTAAACTTCTTGATATCCAAGTCCTGAAATGGACATGTAAAGCCATCTCTAAGGTGACCTTAAAAATACCTTATGTTGCAAACACTGTGATATTTCATTGTCAACTGGTGTTACAAAATGTTACATATTCTGTGACATATTATTTTTCTAAGTGTGGTATTGACCTTGAATTAATTATATAGTTTCAATTATATAAAGGCAATCTAAACTAAATCATTGCACTTCTCACTCTCAAAGGGCACACAATGTAAATGGGAAGGAGGTTTTTTTGTTGTTGTTTTTGTTACTATGGGTATAGGATGACTGCTCATCTAGACTTTTATCTAGAGAGCTTTATTCCCTCCAAGTATTCATTGACATCTGATAGTGTAAACTTCAATCCACTGGTATTCCATCACAAGCAGTTCTGCCATTCTAGCTAACCAAAAATGTGAGATACCACCACAACTTTACAAAGCAGAACCAGTGTAATTAGAATAAAACAATACAGTTCCATTAGAAGGGACCTACAACAATCATCTGGTCCAACAATGCTAGAGTTAAGCTGCATCCTTCTGTTTGTTAAGAATCAGATTTTTTCCTGAGATACTTGTCAATCATTTTATGCAGGCATTTAGTGCCGTCCCCTGAGAAAAGCTGACATTTGGTAGTGTCCCTAAAAGGAACTCACTACCCTGCGGAATAACTTCACAACTAAGTACTTCAACAAAGACAAATATTATGGTATTGGCATTAAGAGAACAGTTTCAATCCCTCTGATCCAAAATTAAAACCTGAGTGAGCATACAGCAAACTAATCTTCTTGTGAGATCTGCCAGAGAACTCTTAGAAATCAGTGGAGCTTTCAAATAATTTTTTTAAAGGATTTGCGCACCTGGTTAAAGTATATCACAATTACTGGTTTTAGAGATATCTGTATGACAGTCAGATAGGGAATTGTAAAGTTTCGATTACAAAAATATCTATCTCAGGTATTACTAGCATCCTATTATATGTAAGATCCTGGAGCTCAGGCCCATCCATTTTTACCAGTCTCTTAGGTGACTTTGCAGCCCATTACAGCAAAACTACTGGGCAATCATTGTTACACCTCACTGTAAGCTCTGCTGTGAATACAATAAAGACACAGATCAGGTCCATATAACACCATTTTCTGGGGTTTACTGTATTTGATAAGTATGTAAATGTTTAGGGCATTGATTATGTCTATGCTATTACTAAATGTCCTTACCTTTACTGCTCCATGCAGCTGGGTTAAAACAGAACTCCTCTGCAATTTCATCTGTTGACCATGAGCAGCATAGAGCTGCAATACTTCATTAGTGGTTCTTCCAGCCAACCCTTGATACTATTAAAAAAAAATCACAAAAAAATCACTTAAAACACTCGTGTTTCCTATTTCATTCTGTCCCCTTTTTCCTCTGTAAATATTTGTAATTCAACTATCTGAGTACATAGGATGTTGCCAATGCTTAATTTCTTTGCTTTTACCTTTTTCTGAGTCATGTGAAGAATCACCTCATGGTAACAGACAACATCACAAAATTCTACTTTCCCGGGTTTGTAAACCTGAGCACCAGATTACTAAAATGCTTTGGCAGTACCTGAACTTTCTTATGCTTGAGGTGGCTCTAAAGGGTTAAAACTGTGCCTTCACATAGGGAAAAGAGCTGGTTACTCAGCTGGATTAAGTGTCTCTGGAAACTAAATTTAATGCAGAAAGCACTGTGGAAGGACATGAAACAGAACAAAGACAAACATACACATGTTAACTGCTGAAATCCTGAAGTAGTTGGTAATACACAGCCCCCAACTTTGTACCCCCTGACAACACCAACTCCACTACAATCAGTAAGGTTGCAATTTTGCCAAGCTGGGCCAACATGGCTTTACTCTAGATCTTCAGAGATCACAGCAACCAAAGCAATTTTTAAAGGTTGTGGAGAAGAATGGTTTCTAATAGTCTAAAACTACCTATTATGCAAAAGCAATTTTTATGGCCAACTTGGGAATTTTTTAGATGTTGAAATCAAAAAGAAAATAAAAATAATTCAACTTTAAATATTTACAGTCGTGAATGCATGAAGAGTCATGTCAGCAGAGACTTCTTGTGAAATTCTGCAGTATGGAAGATTCTATGGAATTAGTATGACACTAAAAAAAAGCATTTTTATAATTTTCTGACAGTCCTTCTTAAAATGAGCTGCAACTTCTTCATCTATTTTCCCCTGCCACCTGCTGACATCTATTATTCCTTAACCAGTACCAATTGCCTCTTTCTCTATTTTTGAAATGCACTTGTCTCTTGCACAGACTTATTTCCTAGTTTATCCATATCATATATTCTTTGACTGCAACAAAAGACATGAAAGAGCTAAATCTACTCATACAATGGATTTGATTCAATTCCCATCACCTGATAACAACAGGTAAAAAGTAAACCTTTAATTGCAGTTTTACTAAGGCTGATACTGGCAAAACACAGTACAACATCCTGGAGCTCCTAGGATAAAGAAAAATTGTATTTTCAAAAAAGAAGTACTTCACTTATTGAAACCAATATTTTCATGAGGCTTTTTCACCTTCACAAAACATGAATCTTCTATTTACACATGCAAGTGTATCAATGTACATCAATGCACCACCTAAGCACTAACAGAAAAAGTTCTTAAAAGAAATATCAGCGAGAGGGCTTTTTATTTTTAATTGTTACAAGCTTTAAGCTCCTAGATATTGAGACTGATTCTATACAGTGTTTAGATGCTCTGAAAATCTAAGGATTTTCAAGATTCATGTTACTCAGATGCAATATTTACAAACAGCTTCACAAAAAATGCACAGGAGTAGTGCACCAGAATTAGTATCTCTAAAGCAAAAAAAAAAAAAAACAAAGCATACTTATATAAGCAATTGCAGTACTCAAGCCTTGTTGTTAAGTAAGCTTAGAGTAGTTAAAACCTTCTTTTAGCACTTAATCTGCACCATCTGCACAGATTCCCCTTGACCCTCCACATTTCTCAGCTGTAAGATAAAAGCAGAAAGGTCGACGCTACTGTCATTGCATCACTTCCACTGTCGAGTTCATCTTTATTGCAATTGTTGCCTCGATTTTGGGGTTTTCTCCACTGAAACAGTTTTAACATTCACCAGAGTTGTTCATAGACCAGCACTTGCAAAGCTGTGCTTGAACACAGAAGCAAAAAATGGACTAAAACATTTTTATAGTCAGCTTTACTAGAAGGAGAAGTGAATTACTTAACAGTGTTCTCCAAACGGAAATCTCAGTTTTGAAATCAGGTCCATTCTGGCAGACTTGGCTTTATGTAAAGAAGGCTGCAGGGTCAGGACCTCCAAGACTGCTAATAAAAGCAAGGGCTATGCAGCTAGACAGACTTCCGAACAGGAAAAAACAGACCAAAAGGAGGTCTACCTAGAAAGAATCTGACTTCTTACGTTTGGTAACAACCCCTCCACTATGCTGCTGAGATAACAATATGCCAGGCTGCTGAACACAGGAGATGTGCTGAAATCCATCATTTTCTCAGGGATGTAAGGGAAGGTCTATAGCAGGAGATAATTTAATACTTTTAAATTAAGACATTTTAATAATGTCTTAAAATTAGTACATTTTAATAAGACCAATGCAACCTATAGACAAACATTTACATTGCAAATCCTAATTTATGGCAATGCTCGTAAGTTTTTTCTCCAAAGCTTCCCAACTCACTCCAGACAAAATGAATCCACTTAGCTTTTACAAGTTAAGAATGAGACCTCTGTTAACCCTGGTCCCTGTGACTGGACTTGTTACAGCTCAATCACTCAGGCAGCTCCACCAGCAGATCTGAAGGATCAGGGATAGACAGTCAAGGGCACCAGCTTTTCTCACCAGCATAGCTGGCAGAATATCAGGACATATGGTGCAATATTGCACAACCTTAAATAATACTAATTTCAATTAATATTGTATTTAATAGAGAGTCTTCAATTAAGGTAAAAGTATTCCATGGATGTCAGTTCAGCTCATATTTTCAGATTGCTGGGGCAAATTAACCAAGAAGAGGCAAATTTTTAAAGCGTATTTAAATAACTGCTTGAATGAGCGCAAGAACCATCAGTGCAAGGTTAATCGCAAAGGATTTCATTTGACATTGTTTCTGACTGGTAACAGTGGTAACACTGCCCACACTCCTTGTGTGTCTCTAGCTGCCCATTTCTTCCAGCACATTTTTCAATAAAATAAAGCAGTGCTCTATTCCAACAAACAAGCATTCTTAATATACAGGCAACTCCTTCTGACATCTGATATACCTTACTGACTAAAATAATTTCTTGTGCTTTTGAGGAAAAAAAATATTCAGCTAAAATACTCAAGGCTTTCAATGAATATTGTAAAGCAGAACAAAGACAATAAAAACATTTCCTCAGAATAAATTAGTGTTGTTCTCTATACCTAGCAAAACCCATTTCAGATATACTACCTGTTTCCAGTTAGACTTTGAAAAATGTTAAATCCACTTTTATCCATGGGTGTTAGCAAACCCACAGGGAGGGCAAACAGCTTCCCTGAGGTCACCCAAGCAGTTAATGCTTCAGCCCAGGTTAGAAACCCTTGGCCAAGAGTTTGTACTGCCACTAATACTCAGAGCTGGCACTGCTCTAGCAGCCCAGATCTATATTCAAAATTCTTTACATCTCTGAATTCCCCCCTTTGAAGGCCCCAAACATTATCACTGCTCCTTGTTTCAGTAAGGACCTAGGAATAACCTATGCTTCTGCAGAAGGATATAAGGCAATGAGGGTGTTGCTGTATGCTGTGTGACAAGGCACATGTGCAACAACACCAGGATAAAAACACAAAACACCAGAGCATGCCTGGTAAGTCTACCCCTAATGAGATGTTTCTCCTTCACTCTGTAAACAGTTCTTTTCAAAGCATCATCCCAATTGTGTCTAAAACGTATTCCTGAAAAATCTACCATTGTCTTTTAGACAAACAGGTTCCCTGTAAGAAGAAAGAAATATTCCATATTTAATGCTTCCAGGATCATTCCCTCAGTTCAGCTTTAAAACAACAGCAAATATTTAAATTTAAGCTGACTTATAATTACTTAATCAGCCTATCATTAGTGCTACTATTCATGATTTTGAAAATAAAGAGATGCTGAGCCTTACTCTCTTCATAGATTTTCCCAACTGGTAAAGAGGACAAAAACCTGAAAAGAGGAAGGCAGATCTGAATGTCTTTTTTCACTATTTCCACAAGAATTCTTTTTGAAAAATATAATCAACAGTCACCTCTGCAAGCTTTAGATGAAGAGCAGCATTTTCAGTTTCCAGGACAACTATTCTTTCTTCTTTGGTCTAAGGAAGAAACCCACCCAAATACACAAAAATGAAAATTAAAAAAAATATGAGTCTGATTAATACCGTTCCATTATGATAGTCTTCATTACCATATTCCACTGTTTCTCAAACTTATGAGATCAATGTACTACCTACCCCCATCTCCTAATCACAACAATATTGGTATATGAGCATGCAAAAAGAAGGACAAACTCCTAATATTCCTTTATTTCTACCTTTCTGTTATGTTGCTTGCTTGTGTGGTAACGCATGGGTACACAATTTAAAGTGCTCTTGCTTTGTGAAACCACCTCCTCCTGGCATTTTCCAGAACCGTGGTCCTTAGTAAAGCACTATTTTATTTATTTATGCATGAACTCGTAAGTTTCCATTTCCAAGGCAGCACTATTAGAGGTCTTCGACGATGCCGCGGCCAGACGCTCCCTCAGCACAGGGGCGCCTCCGAGAGCGCCGAGCGCCCGCCTTGCCCGGCGGTGGGGCGGCGGGAAGGAGAGCTGCTTACTGCTCTACCTCGATCCCAGCCCCAGCCAGAGCAGCTCCTCCAACACGTGGGGGCCTACCGAGTCACCCCACACACCGCCGAATCCGGGATCCCCGCCTAGGAAGCAGCAGGGCCTGACAGCGCCCTCCGAGCCCTCCCGCGGCCGGGGCGCGGCTCCAAGGCGCGGCCCCGCAGCACGTGCCCGCCCGCAGGCCTCGCCCCTCGCCCCCTCACGCGCAACCGCTGCTCCAGCTGCCGCAGGCGCTGCGCCCACACAGAGCCCGGATCGAGCCCGCAGCGCGGCCGCATCATCCTCCCCAGTCCCGCGCCGAGACGGAGAAACAACTCCTGGGGCTCTGGCTCCGGCGGGGATTTAACTCGGGACGCGTCTGGCACGGCAGCGTGGCTGCTATGGCGACGGGCCCGCCCCCTTCCACTCCCGGCGCTGGGATTGGCTGAGCGAGGGCCACCGCCTGCCAGCCACGCCCCATTCCTGAGTGGCACGGCGGCCATCGAATCCGCGAGCAGGAAACGGAAACAGGGCGGGGCCACTGCTGGCGCCTGTGACGGAGAGCGCCCCCAGCAGGGAGGCTGAGCAGGGAACGGACGTGCTGTCCATGACAGCTGGAGTCCCTCAGCCTGCAGCGTCCCCTGGGACAAGGGACCCCAGAGGTTCATAACCATTGTCCATGGGGGTGGGGGCCTCCGCCTGCATCGTCCCCTGGGACAAGTGACCCCAGAGGTCCATACCCATTATCCATGGGGATGGAGGTCCCTCTACCTGCAGCGTCCCAATCTCAGAGACCGAGGCCAGGGATTAGGGCAGGGAGTGCAGGAATAGAAGGAAAGCCCAGAGCTCCCAAGGCTGGTGTAAGGCTACCCGGTTCCTGGGCCCACGGGCACAAACCTCACACCAGCGCAAAGGGCAAGGAGGAGAAGGGCAGAGCTGAGAGCTCTGATACTGTCTGCAGGACTTCCCCTTAGGCAGTTGATGATGGGTGCTTTGGGCTAAAACTGTAGGGGCCACAAAGAAGATTAAGGGATAGGAACATCTGTTACACGGAGTGTGCTGGGGGAAGCAC
This sequence comes from Bombycilla garrulus, assembly GCA_013400315.1. NCBI lineage: Eukaryota > Metazoa > Chordata > Aves > Passeriformes > Bombycillidae > Bombycilla > Bombycilla garrulus. Next base: position 16,800 of record VXBU01004884.1, read on the forward strand.
AGCCTGGAGGAAGGGAAGGCTGAGGGGCCATCCAGTCAGTGTGGGCAAACACCCGGTGGCAGAGTATGAACACCACAGACTGTGCTGTGTGGTGCCCAGGGGCCAGGAGAAGAGGTAGGAGTCTAAGGATAGTGTGAGGATAGTCAAACATTGGCACAGGCTGCCCCCAGAAATGATGGAGTCTGTACCCTTGGAGCTACTCCAACCCCAGTTAGACCCAGCCCTGGATAGGCAGCTGTAGCTGACCTTGCTTTGATGCTGAGCTGGATGATGCACCACAGATTCTGTTCAGTAACTGCAAACACAGCTGGTAGTAGGGCTGGTCTTAGGACAAGCACAAAGCCTGTGGGTTCAGGTGGTATGGGACTCCTGAGAAGCTGCCCAGAGCAGGAGCTATTCATCCAGGCTATGAGGTCTCAAACTGAGGTCTCAAACTGAGGTTTCCAAGGTAAAAATTTGACATGGATTAGCAGTATTACTTGATGCTCTACTGTATTCACTGAAAGATTTACATGGTCTTGAAAGCAGTTATTATACTATTTGGCTATAAAATATGTAAGTATACCAGATACAGACATGTCCACTTCTTGGAAGTGGGAAATAGCACTATTTTTGCACTAGAGTGGTTTAGTGATTTTTTTTTTTTTGGTGGGGTTTTNTTACCAAAATCAACATGATAATTACAGAGGAATCCAGTTCTGCAAAATAACAGTCTCAAGTTACTCTCTACTGAACATGTGGTCTCATGTGGGCAGTAGAAAATCCAAAGATACAGAGCAGTGAATCCCTCCATGTCTGGCACAAAAGGGATAGTGATCCTTTACTAAGGAACCCAGATACAGCCTATCTATCACAGCCCAAACCAAACACCCCTGTGCAGCTCGATCCACCACCTTCTGGGATCCTGCACCTTCAACAAGTTGCTAAAATCTCTACCTCTGCTTAGGAAAAAAAGACCCACCTGGCTGGTTGCAGTTAGGTTTGGCACACAAAAGTGTAACTCAGCAGTTCTTCCTTGCAACTAGCTCTGCTTTGATGAAAAAATGAGAACTGACAAATGGATATAGGCTAAAAATAGTTCAAAAGTGCTGCAATGGTGTGGATGTTACAAGATGCTGGCACTAAGGCAGACAGGAGTTTAATGAACATCAGCTATTTTGGGGAGGAGGATTTAGTTGCTTGCAAGGCGTGACTCACAATTCTTGACAATAAGCTGTGATTTTATATGTAATGCTTATCCTGCAGCAACAATCAAGTCAGAACAATGTTATTTTCCAGCAAAACTCAGCTTCATCCCAGAAGGATCACTTCTGAAGTCAATCTCTTCCTTAGGATTTTACCCATGGTTAATGAGATTAAGGATCTTGTTTCTGTAGGCTGTAACAGGCAATACTTGATTTACTATCACTCTTTGAAGTAGTAACCTAAAACTGAGCATCCACTCCTGTTCAGTCATTTCTTTGTGCACCTCTGGGGGTCATATAGTACTGAAAATTGTTCCATCAGTAGAAAACCAAAAAATCTCAGTATGATGTGTGACTCATCATAACAGCAGCAAATCTCTTTAGGGATATTCCATTTCCAAAGCTTAGGAGAGGTTGCTTGATGGGCAGGGAATGAAAATTTGTTGGTGAGACCTGGGCAAGAAACAGTTATAAATTCCAGCTGTCTTCTAGAAATGCTACCAGACTGTACTGCAGAACACCCTTCTACGTTGATTCTCTGCTTTGAAGAATCTTTCTTCCCCAAACTTTAACCAACTTGATCCCATATTCCCTTTGCAAATGCAAGGCCCTGCCGTATTATAGATCCTTCTGTGGAACTTGAGGGACAGAAACTTAATGGAATTGTCTAAATCCACATTTAACTCTATTAATTTTAGCATCAGTGAAATACTGTATGTGAATTATAAAATCTGACAGTGGATTACAAATCTTAGGATACTATTAAGTAAGCATTGTCTTGAATACTTCTGACGCGCTTCACTTTTCCCAGCAGTGGAACCAACAGAACATAAGAGGTCCCAGCTGCATAAACTTCTGATGATTTGTCCATTGCAACATTCCTAAATGCAGTACCAAGAAACACAATGGGTAGAAAAGCATTTGGGAAAAAGCCCAGAAAAGGCGGCCATTATACCTCCTCTGCCAAACATGGAGAGATTCTGCTGCATGTCCCTGCATTTTCTTCTGCTTCTATGAACTGACATTCTCCACGCTCAGCAGATGGTAACTTGAGACTGCTGTACTGCCCGCAGCCTGTAAACATTATTTGGTGAAGCTGTAAGTATTTCATTGCACATTTTTTGGTGACTGTAGTTCAGGTCTCAGCACCTGTCAGTAACAATAAACAGATTCTCTGGGCAGGTGTATTGCACTGTGGTCTCATTAAGTTTACCTGCCATTACAGTTGGGAAAGAAGTCAGCCAACCCCAAATTTTTAACCTGTGAAGTTTTGCCTTCTGGGCCACAGCCAGTAACTGACCCTGAGACAACAGTATCATTTGGCAGAACAGGAGGAAGAGCCAATTCTTATAATCACATACATGAGTCACTACATGTGTTTTCAGACTGTTATTACTGATGCTCATTTTTTATCATCACTATGTTTTATCTAATTGCATTAGGAGGTAAAGGACAGTCTTGTTTATTCTCCTACTTCTGTACTCATTGCTTGACATACAAACAGCAATCTGTATAATCAAGTATATTGCTTATTATTTCAGGGAACAGGATGCATACTATGGACTTTGTCAACATCTGCATTTCCCTGCCTTTTCCTCAGTAGAGACTATCTAAAGGAGTTGAAAAACAGTGTATATGGATGATAGGTGCAGAAGGGAGAATTTAAAAGAGGTTTAAAATTATCAGTTTTGTCAGAGAGCTGACTGCATATGCAAATACAACTTCACACAGTTAACACCGTAAGGACCATTGTCAGTAAAAACACCAAGAGCTGTACTGCCAAGGCTGGCAGCTCACGTCCCTAAAGCAAAGCAGGTGCTGCACTGCCCAACAGCATCACACTAGTGTGCTCACTGAGCAAATCTGACGTGAAGGCGTAGTCCAAAACTTTTTTCCCACTGAAAATGCATTACTACTGGTGCATATCACACACAGTTCCTCTCTCATAACCCCTGGAATAGTTTAGTCTAGAAATAAAAGTTTCTATGACAAAGTTTGCAGCTGCAGTAACTACAAGACTCTAATACACCACTTTTTGCTTGTACTGACTCTTTTGTTTAGACTGAGGGACTCACATACAGTTTTCTTCTACTCTAGACGTTTTCTTCTAGTCTAGACATTCTACATTCAAAATCAGAAGTTGAGATATTTTGAGATTATATGTGGCTCTCAATCCCATCTTCAGCAGATGTACAGCTACAGCAGAAAGCATCTACAGCACTTCACTGGAGCCTGGCTCCCTCCCCAAGGGAGTTTGCACCACGGACTCCCATTAAGCACAGCAATCCCAGTGGAGATGCTACATGCACTATTTACTTTTCCAAAAGATGCCAAGTTCTAGGCTTCTCTTTGTTGTTAGAAAAACAACTTTGAACTTGAGGAAGATAACAAATACAGTGTGACTAGTCTGTATAATTGACACCACTGGTATTTACTACTTTGTAAAGTGCTGGTTAAACTGTAAAAATAATTTCCTTCAAGTCAGCACTATAGGTATCAAACATAAGGCTAAGAAATTCTCCTCTCTGATTAGTGAAGGACAGCCTCTGTTGATTCCCCATGTAAAATTAATTTGAGGTTTTCATATGATATACACTGACTTTGCTCAAAAATACATTTTATGAGGACAGGCAAGGCAAAACATAAGAGCCCCTCTGGTTTACGATAATGTTAGGAATGCAGAATTAAATAAGAATACAGAAAACATTTAATGCAAAGTTAAATACAATACAAACTTTATTAAAAATAGGTTGCAAGTGAAATACAGTAGAAATGGGAAACTACAGCAGTTTTGATGTTTTTTTCAAATAATGCACAGACAAATATGAAAAGCACTTTTACACATATTCACACTTGACCTGAATGCCCAATAGCGGCCAAATCCACTCAATTGAAGGTTATAGGTATTTTTTTGCTAAGCCTTTTTCAGAGTCTAGCAGCAACAGTTATTCAGCCACAGCATACATTTTTTTCTTCAAGAAAAATTTGTCACTGTAAGGCTGCTAGCGTTCTCAAGATAAATTGGGAGAGGCTTGCTTTTGCTGATGAACAGACACAGCAAGCATGCAGATCCTTCATTAACACTTTGAACCAGTTTAATCTTCTACTTCATATTTAACAGGTGAAACGGTAAAAGCACACTTTCAAATAAGAAACCTGAAATACGTAAAAAATATTTACACTCCAATTTTCATTAACTTGCATTTATTTATCATACAGCTCTTATTAAAAGTGATTTCTTTCCTAAGGCAGTGAAAGTCTACCCCTTTGTATTTGGAAGTGTGCACAAATCCCTAAATATATATTTATAAGAGAACAATATGATACAGGAAAAAAATCATCTAAAGCCAGTAAAGGGCTTTGTCAAATAGAAAATTTGTTTGAAATCACAATATATATTGTCTTAACATCACACAATGAGAAAGACTCTGATGAGGTCCTTATTCCCAACATCATCAGCCACATAAGCAGAGCTGAGGAAACAGTGGGAGGAAAAAGATTAACAATTTAAAATTAAATAAGGCTATAACTGTGAAAAAATAGCTTGAACTGCCAAAAAGGCTTTCAATACAACAGTAATAGGAGGTCAGTAGAGCCAGCTAGATGGAAGAGGAGCTCGCTAGCACTGCTTCCTCAGCATGAGTAGGGATGGTTCCTTGCTAGCACACCAGCTCTGTTAATGACCTTATGAACATTCCCACTTCCAGACTGCTGTACTGTATTTGATGCCTTACACTTCAGTCTTCTTCTCTAATATGCCAATTCATATCTCCATAGAAAAAGAAAATAATCTATTGCTGAACTGATAATAACAGACTTATCAATATTGTTCCAGGCTTAATTGCCCAATAACTTCTAATCTGAATTTCTCAGAAAACATAGCATGTATCCTGCTCACCTTCTAATTGGAATCCTTGCTTTTATCGCACTACCAACATTTTGGTCCTAGCTGATGAAGGGCCACTAAGGGTAGTCTACTATCTATTGCTTACGTAATTTTTAGTGAAATAGTTATCCATAGGTTGTTATCTTCACATGTTTCAAAGTCTGAAGCACGTATAGTAGGGATACATCAACATAGACTTTTCCATAATTACAGATAAAATCTTAGGCATCCATTTTAGACCCAAGAAATACATAAGAATAGAAACATTTTTATTCCATTTTATTTCTATCTACAGAATGTGTGTTATGCCAGTACTAAGTAATGTTAATATCTGTATTGATATGCTGATCCTTCTATGAATACCATACAGTATGTCAAACTTGCATATGAAACCTTATTTAAGGCGGCCCAGACATTGGCTTCTTGTCAAACAACTTAAAATACAAATTTCTAGTGCACAGTTTAGTTTAGGCAGTTCAAGCTATTCTCACTCTCTCTGCTCAGCAGCTAAAACAAAAGTGTGTCTGTAAAACACCAGGAAACAGAACTTATCTTTGACAAGTGCTACTTGGTCTGGTGCAAAAGAACTTAACCCCCAAAACAGAAAAAAGTTACCTTCACGTGATTCGTATCTTTAAAAATTTACAGTGCTTTCATTGTATAAACCACAAGCTCCTGGCAAAGTAATCAGTTTTCTTGCTATTGCAACATCTCTAAGTCTTAATTAACAGTCTTAAATATAGAGGAATCAAAGTCACTCCCTTCAGAAAACATTCATTTTCTGTTCATACTTAGTAGTATGCCCCCAGTCTCAATCCCTCAATTTGGAGATCATCTGTTACATCTGATAAGGTGCTTTAATCTTACTTGGTGTTCAACTCATTTTCCAGTTCCATTAGTTTCCTTGAAGCTTTTACTTTATTAGATACATCCTGACCCTGTGAAAAAAGACGCTGGCGTTCCCTGAACGTCAAGTTTTCTGGTGCTCCAGGTAAATCTACATCTTGACTGGAAAAGAAACAAAAAGTATTTTTTATAATTCTTATCTACAACATCCTTAGATATAATAATTCTTGATGACATGTAATGACAGCTTCTTTGATGACAGCAAAGGAGTCTCAGTTCTGTGTTCTGAAAGGTTTTGTTCCTCACACATACCTTTAACTCTGACACTGCGTTATTGCTTAAGAGAAATTTATCACTTGAGTATTTATGACATGTCAAAATAAATGGAAATGCTTGCCAATTTTCAACATGAATGGCAGGTATAAACTAAGGCTCTGCCTTTGTTAGCACAGCATTACTGCTTTGGCTAAACTAGCAAGCTTTTCTGTGATGGCACATTTCTAAGAAAAAGCACTGGAAGACGAAGCTTTTATTGTCCTGTCTTCAGTATGCTACATGGTAAAGCCTGTATGAGATACATATACAGCTTAAATCATTACTTCTGGTAAGAATCCCACTGGAGAGGAACTGTTCAGATTTATAAATACACCTAAACAGTTGAAGTTGCTCATTTACAGTGATCATTTTGTTTACTTAGCTGTAGTGCCAGAACTCATTGATGTTCAGCAGTGTTTCAGATCATCTAAGGACTTGCAGAGAGAAGTCAGTTGTGTTTTATAGTCACCCGTAATAGAGCCAACAGCAGAACTCTGAGTAGCCCCCAGAGATAGAACAATGACAGAAAATACTGCAGAAGTTAGCCAAGTCAATTGTATAAAAGTTAATGGACTCCTGTGTATCACCTTTTAGATCTTTTGTCTCTTGGATCTCGATAAACTTCCCCAGCAGCTGCTCCTGTAGATCCAGTGTATGAATTGATTCCTTATGCAAAAGAAAAAGTAAGTTTAAGGACTGCAGCTACAACACAGAAGTTTTATACTGGAATCTTTTCAAAAAGGTGCAGTGCTTCTTTCAAGAAACAATCTAAAATGAGAATCATTAATAATCATATGTCATCTGACCTCTAGAATACTTATTTCCAGTACTATTAAATTCCAACCCTCTTAAAATGGCCTATATTTTTTTATTCCTAATTTTGAGTCAAAACCTGTTTTGTTTAGATTATCCAGCACATGCCAAATGATGGTCTTTATCTTATTATAAAACAATCACTAGAAGCTGTTCAAGCAGATCAACAAAAAGAGCAACACTCTTCATTATCCTGCGGCAAACTCCACAGGAAGTAATTTAGCTGTAGCTCCTCTCTTTCTGAGGCTACAACTAAGCAGTAAGATATATAATCTCTGCAATTCAGCAAATTGCAAAGTATCAGAATTTCAGTCTCTTGTTAAGTCTTGAGTACGCAAACTATCACTCAGAGGAGGGCCCCTTCCTCCCGCCCCTGAATTTAAATTTCAAGTTACCCTTGCAGCACTGCACCTTTAAGCTGATATAACGCACGTTTTACACATTATATTAATTCTTTGTAAAGGCCACAAGACAAAACCTTTTCTTTCCAATCAAAAGCTTAATAATTTCATTTATATTTTAGACCATATTAGTAACTGTCAGGAAAAGAGTAAAGAAGTGTCAGCACACTACATAGCCAGATTCATCTTCAGATAGTGCTGGTCTCGGTATCATACATGTTATGTCTTGTGAACCTTCTTTGGTACAAAAAGAGATGTTTGCTTCTTCCACTGGTACATCTAACTTCTCAGAAATATTCAGTAATTCTGAATGAGGCTAGAACACACAAGCCAATTTAGCTAATGTGTTGTAGGCCGATTTTTTCCACCAAAAATTTCAGCAAACCAAATCATACTAGGTATGCCAGGCATATCAAGATTTTTTCCTCTCAGTTGTGAGTCTTACATTCCTGTACGTACTGCCTTCCCTACTTTGAAAAGCTGTGGCAGGATCCACAAGCTATGGTTCATAGTTTCATTTGCATTAGGATAGTGGTTTGTGTTTGGGTGTTGACTTTTTCCTTGGTGAGCTGACAGACCCAATGGTCTTTAGAGACTCAGTGGAAGAAGGGACAAGAGCAAAATTTGCTGAAGCATGGTTTACTAGAGTTAACACTCAGAAACAGGAAAGAGCTGCAAAGGACAGGAATGTAACAGTCAGCGAGATGGGAGATGGTCAAACTGCACAGTGAATTCTGCATTTTGTGCAAACGGCTTTGTACATTACGCAGGCAGTCTTCATAGAAGCTTGAGCAATCAAGCGAAGTTAACCTGTTCTCATAGCTATTTTAAAAATTATGAAATAAGAGTATTCAGAATTAGTTGTATGGTTTATGAATTAGGCTATTAAAGGTGAAGCATCATACTACAATATTTCTTAATTGTTACCAAAACCCTAACCAAATCTTTGTAAATTGTCCTTTTGAAAGGTTTCCAAGGAAAATAAATGTGCACACACAATACCACTGAATGTTTCACTTTCCTGAGATTCATTTTTCAATTAAAGTTAATAGAAAACAGGATTAGAAATGCAATTATATACTAAATGGCATTCTGGGTTGTGGATGATGGGAGGCAGGAAGAGTGGTGGTGACAACCAGTGACTGATGGCTCTAGGGTTGCTTAATTCATTACATGTACAGCCTTCAAAGTGCCAAACAGGGAAGGGAAGCAAGGGCTTTTTCAAGCCTATGTGCTGTGATGGAAGGCACATTTTAGTCTTTATCACAGTCAGTTTCAAATACGAATTTCCAGAAAACAAAGTCCTTTGAAAGAAAAATGTTCAGTACAGATATACAGTACTGAAGTTTTGTGTCAGAAGCCTGCCATTTCAGAATATTCTTAATTCTTTGTGATATCTGATGTTCAAAAGCTTTAGTCCTTCTGGTACAACATTGGCTGTGGCTTTATCAGTGGTTCACGTGCACAGTGGTTAGGCATAATGGTAGTATACAGCAGGTAGTGTGCAGAATATCAGCTTATACTCCAGTCTAATGAAAACACACTGAAAAGCTAAAACCTTCCCTCACCTTCCTTTAAGATGCAGAACCTATTACAAAGACAAACAAGAGTTACAGATGGGCTTGCAGAAGAGGGGCTGTTACCACAGAGACTGCTACATCCTGAGACCTCACAGGCAACACCAGCATAAACGACAGGGCTTCCCCCCGTCTTTACAGGAGAATCACTGTGGATACTTTTTTATGTAGCTTGGGTGTTATGCTGACTACAAACAGTGGAACTACTAATCATCAACTGCACCAGTGGGACAGTAATTATAACTGAGCTAAACTGTCCCTTCAGGAATATTAAAAACTACACAGTACTGTGCAGAGCTTCTCTTCAGCACTGGAAGCAGTTCAACTGTAGAAGCAGCTCATTTGTCCTGCAAAGGAAAGGATGCTAATTTTCCTTGCGGGAACAGAAAAGGATGTGGACAAGCAGCTCAGTGGCCTTGTGTAGATCCTAAATCAGATTCACATACTATTGCAGCTGGATTAGAAGTGCTTCTAATGGACGGAAGGTATTCAGAGGCTCATAACCTCCCTATGCCCAGGGCACGCTGCTGAATAAAGCAAGTGAGTGATTTTCCTAATTTGTTAGGTGGCAAAAAAAGTGATGAGGGTTATAAAATATTATAGGATTCCACCTGTGCCACTGAGACTTGAATCCAGCAAACAAGTTGACCATTCATCTAGAAGCCAGCATAAACACTTTGGGATCTCAGGTGACTTGCTACCCTTTTCATTTTAGCAGGCTGAATTCATCACCTAGAGTTCGTTGTCAGGCACTTGCTAACCTCCAGCATAAGTAAAAAGAATAAACTGGGAGAAAGTTGTGGCCAGCACCTTCAAAAGAATATAGAAGAAAACAAATGTAGAAGTACCAGCAAATGCTGATGTTTAAAGACAAAGTATAATATCAATAAAGTGCAATCTTACCATAGCAAGACATAATCAAAGAGTCAAGTATCCAAGATTTCTCCCATACAGCAGCATTTTAAAAAATATCCCAAAACTTCAGATTGAATTAGCTTTGAATTCAGGAGTATAGTTCAACTAGTACTCTGCAGGTAAAATACGGTGCTGAAGTTACTGGCAGCTAGAGTTCTAACTGAAATTAAACTTCATTATGGTTGGCTCGGAGTTAGACAACAACAAGATGAAGAGTCAAAGAAATAGAGGTGTAAAAGGGAAGGGAAGGAGTAAAGCAAACAGTACTAAGATGAAATTTACATTTTTGTCTCTCTGCAAGGAAACTGCATTGTACAAACCAGAACTTCAGGAACATTGCCTAATACATTAAACTAACTGCAAGACCTGCACTTCTCTTGGTGCTTGTATATTTAAGAACTACATCTACAAATGTAATTTTTAAAGCCATTTGCACATACTATTAAAAGAGAGAGAACCCTGGTACCAGTAACAAAGCAGAAGATAAGTTCTATCCATGAACCCATTATGAGAGGTTTCCTGTGTTCAAGAAAGGTGCACTTCCAGATGCCCTGAGTGAACAGCCATCAGTCATACAAAACGAATCACTTAGAGATACACAGTGAAAGCCAAAACCAACAGTACTTCAAAATGATCGAACAGCAGTTAAAATCATGTCTGATTCATACATGAAAGATAGAATTTTTGCTTTTGAAAAGTTTGGGTAAAGAGCATGAAAATTTGAGAGATCAAAATAATTAAAAATTGAAGGATTCATGTTAATATAAGGATTTAAGTTAGATCACTAGAGTGAAAACAGTGATTAAAAGAGGGGGAACCACAAAAGTGATTCAATCTAGAGCACTGAAGTTGAAAATATGAGGATAGTTTTGTAGAGATGATTTATTTTATTGTCTCTACCTTTAGAGTTGCTGGCATGGATGAAACCTGGTTTGTTTGATGGGGGTGGGGGCTGGCTTTTTTTGACAGTAGTACTGTTGGCATTGACAGGAGATGACTGGAATGAGTTGGAAAGAAAGATGCCATCTGAAACTGGGCGAGGCTGGCAGGAGGACTGCTGTGGCTTAAGAGTGGCAGGAGGAAAGTCACCAAAAGATTTTCTTGTGCTGGAGTACTTATCCTGACCTGCTAGATTGGAATCCTCCTCCTCCTCATCATCATCATCATTGTATGCAACAAACTTGGCAGTATAAATCGTGTCAGGGGAGAGGACCTGTGTTTTGAGGTAAGAGGTGTTTCGCTGAGGTGGGGGAGGAGGAGCGTTAGATGAAGGGGTTGGGGATGGGAGTTCATATTCCCGTGGAAGTGGAGGTCTGTACAGACCAGGCTCGTCAGGTTCCAGCAATCTCCGTTCAGCTTCATCATGCTGCCTGCGCCTTTCAGCCTCTAAGCGACTGTAATACTCCTCTTCCTGGCGCCTCTGAAAGCCCAGAGAAAACAGAAAAATGGTCAGCCATTTCACTCCATGGGATTTAGCTTTCCATCACTGAGCTACAAACATCTTCCATCAATCTTTTTTGTCTCCTTTTCTAGCAATGAGCAAGGCACCCGTATGGACTCGTGCAAAGAATATTTACTACTAAGAGTGAATTATTTTTGTGGTTGCAGTGGCGTTTGGTCAGTGGTCAAATTGTCACATTTGCAAAAAACCAGCAGCCATGCAATAACACAGCATAGCTGTTATTTACAGATTTACCACTGCCTGTGGTCACTAAGGAAACTGCCTGTGTAAACTAAGGGCATTCCAACATTTATTACTCAAACTGTAACTACAGTTAATAAGGTGCAAATTTACTGAAGTTGTGGAGAATGTGTGGGAGAGGAAAATAACTAAAATTAACTACCATCTTAAAAAAGGGACTTTTTAATTTTGTTTCATGCTTATACAATGTAAATTAGTCAACAGAGCCTTGGAATAGATGACTTCTAACAAAGTTTCTAGTATAAACATCACGAAAGCTACTTTCATACAAAAATTGATTACAAAGAACTTTTCCAAAACAGGCATCACATAAATACTGTTTAAAAGCATTTAAAACAGAAACTATGCTAATGACATTTATATGAGATTACTGACCATTTAAAAGGTCATGAAATATCTCCTATGTATTCTTCCTCTTCAAAAGAATGTTCTGTTTTTAACTAAATAGCATTTAACTCTGTTTAGCTCTTGTCTCAGACACATTGTAAATTAATTACAAGGGTTTATTCAGTCATTTGATAACAAATGCAGTATATTTGGGCACTGTATGTATGTTACAAAACCCTTTGGGTATAAGCATAGTATAACTTCTGCTGGGAATATATGACATTTGGAATAACTATAATTTCTGATTTTAATCCACGTGTTTAAAAAAATCCACCTTATCTGCTTATCTGTCCAACACTGAGTCAGTTATCCTGAAAAAAATAATAAACAGATCTGGTCTTGTTCATCTATTGCAAAGATGTGAAACTCAATCTCCTTGTACCACTCTCTAAAACCATTTTACTGATGGCACTGAATTCTGAGTTGGTAAAAGTATCTCAGTCCACATCTGTCAGCGAAAACTCTTTCAAGTGTGATCCAAATGTCATTTGGCTGCATCACTGTCAGAAGTTAAGAAAGCCATAGTTGTTTTCTCTTGGTCGCATTTTTTAAGCTCCCTACAGTATACTTTTAAATACTTTTCTCACTCCAGATACACCTTCCTCACTTATGTCTTACTACCACCTCTTCCACTCATAAACCCATACCTTTTATGGGAAACAATTTAACAAAGCCTGAATAATAAACAAACATAGTTAATATATCCAAGGTTTGGGGACTTTCAAAATTTATTTGCTCAATCTTCCAAGATGAACAACTTTAAAAGACAGCCTTCTTTCTTCTTTCTGAAGTCAGTGTTACTAACAGGCAAACTGAAGAGAAGTAACTGCTTTCTCTAGGAACAAAAAGGTCTTAAGAAACATGCTGAGTGAAATAAATTGTTTTGTCTTTTAGTTTATCAGTAAAGCTTCTCATATTCATGTATAATGTTTCAAAGGAACCTACAACCCTGAATTTTTATAATTTGACTGCACACTTATCTGCTGAAATTATTTACTCGCTTTCTAGAAACCACTCCCTCCCACAGTCCAAACATAAAAAACAATATGGAATATTCATCACTACTCCACTGTATTTCATACTTCTCTCTGTATCAATATTAAAAAATACTACGGAAATATCTGAGTGCCATCTCTGGGACACAGGAAAACCCAACAGCCATGATAACTGAGCCATGATAATAAAGAAGGTATGCAATTTATGTTGAGAGCTGAAGGGAAACAAGAAGTACCTGATTTCTTCCATAATTTTCTGAAAGGCTCTGAAGTAAGAGCCTTGCTGTTGGAAAAAACCTTCAGACACTAAGCCCGCAGTACTATTTCTGCAATATCAGTCAACTCCAGCCATCAGGAATGGGCTGTTTGTTTAATGACTTTTTGGTTTGAATTGGACAAACTGAAGCCTTGGGCCTTGACCTTTATCACCAGTGCTACTGTGTTTAAATCCTGCTGACCCAACACTGATCTGGTACTGGCCAGGCTGAAGAGGAAAGGCCTGCAAGAACCCCTGTGGCACTCAGAAGACCACAACCTTTTCTTCAGCCTCTCTCCTGGTGCGCTCCTCCTCTTGCTGTCGGCGCTCTTCTTCCTGCCTGGCCCTGTCTTCTGCTTCTCGTTTCCGCATTTCTTCCAACTGTTGCTGCCGTCTGCGTTCCTCATCCTGTAACTAACAGTGACACAATTTTAATTGGTCACTCACATGGGCAAGACAGGTCAAAAGAATGTAACCAACTACTGGCATCTAAAAATAACTCATTTGGTAGAAAATACTATGCTACAGATCCATGAGTATAATTTCCAGCCATTTCGAATATGCTTTGTTACACTGGCTTGTCTAAAATCCCTAAGGAAAAGAAAAAAGCAAAACAGAGGCACACAGAACTACATACATAAAAGCACAAAATACACAGGGAGACATTTTTAGCAGTCATGTATGAACCTCCAGTAGAAGACCGAGGTGACTCATGTTCCAAAGAGCTTCAACAATAGTCTCATAGGTACAGTAAAGTGAAATTAAATACTAGTAACCAACAGTCCACAGCTCCAGCAGTCAATTTTTTTTTTCATTCTGGATTAGAATTTAAGCACTGGAAAATCATGACTCATTAGTCAAAGGGTCAATCCATTTAAAGTAACAGGCTCATTCAGCAAGTCTGCAAATAGTCTCAGGAGATAAATAAAGTCTCCCATTGTATCTGCAGCAGATGTGTTCTGGGAAAAAGTAGAGAGTGAAGGAAAGAAAACTTTTGACTACTGGGATTAAACAGCTCACAAGAACATCTCATGTCCAACAGACAATACTGGTTTATATATGTGTATGATGCTGCACAGATAAGAAAACTGAAATCCAAACTTTACGATTCTTTAACGCTAACAGTATATAAGCCCTTGATGGACAGGAATATTCACTGGCACAATAATATAAGTAGAAATTAACTGGACTACATGTCGTGTTATTTCTTACCCCTAGCATATGTTTTAAAGTTATTTTTTTCCTCCACACTATTTTTTAAATCCTTATTAGTGTAAATCAACAAATTATTTCATCTTGCCATAAACTGCATGTAACAGGGATACTTTTCTGCTCCTGGACTTTATTTTACAATCCAATTTCACTTACAGAAAAAGATTCTTAAGACACAAAGCAGTACAAGAGAGAAAGAGAAATTAGATCTTAATAGACTTTGTGGGGACAACCTTCATGTAAGTATTTTTCTCCCAAATTAATTAGTAAAAAAAGTCTAAACAGTCTTACAATTATTTCCCCCTGCTATTCACTTTTCAGTACAAAAGCTAAAGAACAAAATTAATTAATTTCACTTAGGCACTAATTTAGTGAATGTATTCTAGAGGATGCTACCTCCAAGTAGCCCCTTATTTAGGGCTCAATCTTTGTCATTCCTAAGTGAAAATGGCAAAGGTAAAGATGGAGATCAGTTTGCACTGCAGAGCAAGGAACAGAGTAGTTAACCAACTCCCTGCTTGGATTAAGACTTCCTGTCTTAGTTATTAGAAAGACATTATTTTAGCAAAGGAGATAATATTTCTGTCAAAAGGAAAGACAGCTAGCAATTCACAAGAGTTTATACAAGAGAAGTAATTTCCTCTTAAAAAAAAAAAAGGCAAGCAAAAACTGCATGGTGAGAAAATACCGGACAATTCCTCTCTCAACTACATTTAGAAAAGCACCCTGAACATGGCAGTTACATGTTCCCATGGATGCCTTACTGCTTAGCAGCAAATATTCCTATTCAAAAGCACTTAAACAAAAAAGAATTTCCAACTAAATTAAAGAGAAAATAGGACTGGTTTATTTGTCTTCTGACTGTAACTAAAGTAACGAGGCAAAAGTGACCACCTTGGAACTGTTAACATCTGAATCATAAGAATTGTAAAGACAACTGTATTCAGGTCAGAGGCTATTCTAAACATAATCTCTATAGGAAAATGGCTAAAAGTTATATGGAAGGCAGAAATGAGAATACAGCAACTACTAAGAGATGACATTTCATTTCTTTATGATCAGCAGCTAGTTTTGACTTTGGAGCATTCCCAGACCAAGGCAGGGAGCAGTGAGATGATAAAGTATTACATGCCAGCACACTTGCAGGCATTTGTGTCAGTAATTCTGTGTGTGCAACAGTATCCAGTTCTAACTTCACCCCAAATTTTCAAGATGCAAAGGCAAATCAGCTTTGCATATCACTTCTAGTAAGAGGGCTATAAGATTCCCAGGTTGAGTATTTTGATTAGATGCTTCTCTATCCCAATCACTTTTCTCTTGTTTAAAAGTCGTGTTTTCACCTGATTTACTGTATTTCCAAGTCTCCTCCAAAGCCACGTGTTTACATTTAACAGAGAACAGCTAATTCATACAGCCAGAGTGATGGAGAAGAGTGTTTTCTCAGCTGTAACTGAGCAAAGCAGCTGAGCACAAAGCACCCATTCTTCTCCCCTGCTTTGACCCTGCTCTACTGCAAAGTGCCAACCGTTCGCTCAGCCACACAATTTTGTCTCCCTATTGCTAACATACAGTTGCAGCACTACTCCTGCACCTAGGAGGGCAAAGAAGTCCACCTTTCTTCCTACCTATTGCTCCTGATAAAGGGGCCAGCGGGCTGATCCTATCAGGAATGTTAAGATATTCACAGGACTGGCAGGCCATTCTGAAATCCAGGAAGTCTCAAATTTCAAACAACATTCATTTCTCCAAGAACTGCTTAGAACACTCTAAGATGTTTCAGGAGAACTTTAAATTGATACCTGTTTATTTAATGACAGCTAAAAAGCTGGGTCGGATCTCATAGTGGCCTGGAGAATTTAAAAATCAAACACTATCTAAGCTGACAATTCTATTAACTGTTCATCACCTTCCTTCAGCCTTGTAATTAGCAGAACAGCTATCAGCAATGCTCACCTTAGATACACAGAAAAAGCATCAAACATGAGAAGATTTTGGTTTTTTTTAATAAACAAAGTAGCAATTACTTGGGTATACGAAGCGGTATTGTTTAGATGAGTTTATGTCTTGAAAGTCACGTGAACGGGATAAAAGTCATGAAATTATCAAAAAGTGGTATTTGCTGGGTGTAGTGTTCAACTATTTCAGATTCAGCTTGCTGCCGTTTTTTAAAGCTAAATTTATGAACATTATAAATCACTGAATGATGCAGGCCATGCATCCATCTAGCCCAGTATTCTGCTGTCTCTGACCATGGCAAGAAGAGCTGCACATGATCCTGGCCTTTTCTTCTAGCATGCCCCTGGAATTCAGCACACTGCTAGAGGTGTCAGCTGGTACAGCCTTGGATAAATCCTCTGAGTAGCTGCTTGCAGGCGTGATGTCTATGCATTTGGCTAATCCGTTTTTCAACCTGATGATATTGTCTGCCTTCAACAACTTCTTGTTGCTGAAAGATTCAGATGTTTGCAGTCTGCTTAGAAAAGTACTTTATCTATCTAGTTGCAGGTCCAGGAATCAAGGTTTGAGGAAAAAATATAGGTGTAATAATAAGAAAATATTGATAAGATACTATGTCTGAAAAACCCATGACTCCTGGCTTGTCCTTTAATTTAGAAAGGTGAAATGCTTCACCTGTGCCACTGCTGTAAACTACTTAACACTCATGTAACACACAGATACAAAACTGAACACCTTAGATTTTATGAGTTACCTGAAGTATGCATTTTTAAAGGTGATTTGCCTTTTCAGTGCTAAATATCCAAATCCATATTTTAAACCAACACAATTTAAAGTTTTTTAAAGCAGCACAAATTAAATTTTACTAACAGGACTTTCAAGCATCACCTTTCAAAACTGATACACCAATTATATAAAAATTGACTTTGAAGGGGATGTCCTTCTGCTCAGGAAGACTACAAAACTCCTTTTTCATGTCCCCATATCCGATGAGTGCAATAAAATACAGTAGTCATAGAAACTACTGCTCCAATTTGAAAGCCTGTCATGTTTTAGATGCAAGAGAATAGTATTAACCAATTGAAATTGGAATTATATTGTAACTTAATATGGAAATATCAGTTTGGAAGTAATTTCTGAGTTTACAATCCATTTTTATGCCAAAACCAAATACCTGCAAACAGGGTGTCAGCATGTGCTGAAAAAGTATGCTGTATTACTAGGCTCTTAGGACAATTTTCCTTCAAACTGGAAAGGAAGTGTTCTTAGAGCTCTTCTTACCTCACAGCCTGTTCATTCAAAGTTATTAGTAAGATTTTATAAACAAAATTGCACAAAACAGCAGATACAGTTTTATGTTAGACCACTGCTGCAACAAACAAATCAAGCCTGCAAGCAGAACAGAACATCTAAGAGGAAGGAAACACAGGGGAAAGAATCTCTGTATCTGAAAACATTCAAATGCATGCTTGCAGTTAACTTACTGCTTACTGTATTATAATGATCTTTGAACATGAAAAGATGCCAAATCGTCATCCAAAGCACATAGGGTTATTATTAATAATATTAAGGAATTGAAATGGGAAAGAGATATTGAAGAGAAAGAAACAAACATACCAAATCTAGAACAGAGATTGCTGGCACAGCAGTCTGCTGCAGGTAGTAAGAAAGGGGAAAAAAAAGAAAGATGCACAGTGTAAATAAAGATAGGTTAGATTTGTGCTATTTCAAAAGCATTTTCTTTTATTTGTTTAGTTGGCTGCTTTAGAATGAAGAACTGAATGGACATAAATGTGAAATACAGAAATGAAAACAATTAATCAAAATTTTTTATCAGTATTGACTCATGTAGCACCTCAGTAGTTCTGCAGAGATGCTACTTAACTGCATCTCTAAAAGTGAAATGTGACCAAACAAGAATTCAGTTCAAGACAACTGTTATTTTTTAGTTTCAAAATGTTCCAAAAGGCTGGAAGAACTTCACGCACAAATAGTTTTTTAAAGCCAGCACTTGCAGAGAAGACTAATATTGTTATGCAATACAGCTGGCTTTTTTTTTTTTTAATGACACATGGCTTTCTTAGCCTTGCCACAGTAAAATTTTTAATACACTGTTTGTTAAAATGGCAGTTCTACATGAATTTTTAATGCCCATAGGTAACTATGTGCCACAAATTGCCTATTAACAATGCTGGACTTTAGGGCAACCTGTTTGCCAAATATATATTTAGCTTTTCCTTTCTTCAGTTTCCAAGTTTGAGGTATCTATTGTTTTACACAGTAATAAAGTTAGGCACAAAAAAGAAAAGCAACGCAGACTGCAGTGAATACGAGAAGAGTAAGTTTAGGAAATGAAGCTGCCAAAACAATCCTGAACTCAAATCATACTCAAACCACTAGCTATTTCTGAATGTCAAAACAAGCATGTCCAAACATTTCTCAGGAATTAAACATTGCTTATCATAGAATTAAGTCAACTTTTCAAGACAAACACACAGAAGACACTGAACATATTACAGAGCTAGCTTTTAAGCCTGGAAAAGCATAGCTGCTGGTATGTAACTTGAGAATCCATGCTGTTATTCAGAAAAGAACAGATTTTCCTATAGAAACTTTTTCTCAGTAACAGCAGATTTAGCAGAGTCTTGGGAGACAACAGCCACCAGCAAGAATGGTTAAAAATTTTATTGTACTATTCAGCTGTATTATCTTAATACATATATTATGAGCTTTCATAGAACTGAAGCTAAGGTAAGCAAACCTCAGATGCTGATTAAACTGGACACCATGAAAAATCCAGGCCTGTAAGAGCTGGAGCTCTAGACAGGGTGTATTAGCTATTACACCAGCCAAAACCACACGGCTCAAGCAATGCTCCCTCCACTGCTGAGGTCAGCACTGAAGGGTGGTAAAGGCAGAGGTAGCAGCTGGATCAGACCAGCAAGTTAGAATGTCTGTTCACCTCACTATTCCCTGAAACAGTATGCATTCAGTGTCTGTGTTCATGTCCCAAGACTGTAAATAAAAACTTTTAGAGGTAAATACACTGGGGAGAGGAGGGAGAAATCACACTATATTTATTCCTGATTTTCCTGCAAACTTTCATAATTTCAAACGTTTTTGCTTACCTTTCTGCAAGCAAATTTCTGCCATATTTTACCTTCTAACCATACACTAGGCACACAGCAAAACCCCTTTATCCAAAGGGAACTTTTCTCTTTCCAAAAACAGAAAAATAAATTCCATTGTTAAACTGAATTCTCTAAAAGGTAACTTTGATACTTTCGTAATATACTACTTAACTGATGAGACATTCTAAATTACTAATTTTAAAATTCAAGCCATTTAAGAAAGTGTCATCATCCTTTATCCTCTAAGAACATCAAAATACTCAAAGCATGAAAACCCATCAAGCTAGAAATTTACTAGTATTGTTTTCTAGAAAGGATTTTACCCTTGCTCTTCTTTCTGCCTCCAGTCGCTGCATGATGAGCATAGTATCCACCTCATCATCCTCCTCTTCATCATCATCTTCATCCTTTTGCTTTGATTCTTGCAGTCGCTTTTGGAACTGCCACTCGAGCATGAGTTTGCGGAGGCGGTCGTTTTCTTCCGCTGTACGATCAGGCTTGTTCTGAAGCTCCTGAATCTCTTTACTCAGCATGTCCACAATGTGCATCTGTTGCTGCTTCTCCAGTTTCTCCTTTGCATCCCGTTTCCATGGATCTGGAGAGAGGCTATCACCAGAGGACAGTTCTTCCTTGCTGATAGTAATGTACTGCAGATCTCTCCGCTCAATGGTCCGCGGCTGCTGTTGGGGCTGCAGTTCTCGAATAACTGTTTCTTGAGACCGCTGCAAAGTTGAGGATTTTTCTGATTTCACTTGCTGAAGGGAAATAGGAGGAACCACAGGCTGAGTAGGAAGTAGTGGCTGAGAACGCATTTGGCCCAGTTTTCTTTCCTGCTCACGACGTTTCCTTTCTCGTTCTTCTTCCAAACGTGCCTTTTCCTTTTCATACCACCTCTGATGCTCTTCTCTTTTTTTACGCTCAGCAGCAGCTACCTGGGAGGATGCCTGTGCTCCTGCCTGATTTGGAGGAGGAGGAGGAGGCAGAGGCAAATCCATTTGTAGTTCATCGAATTCAGTAGCATAATGCACTGGAGGAGGTGGTGGTGGAGGGGGAAGATCTGTTCTGATAGGCTGGGAAATGGCCACTGGAGTCGGCTGGCTAGTGGCCGGAGTTTTCCAACGGCCAGGTCCACTCTTAGTTAAACAAGAACCAGGCGACACTGGTTTGGAGGAATGGTTCAGATGTTCCTGGCTAGATGTGCTAGAATCTACAGATGAATTCATCCACTGATCACTGTCCGACTTCCGATCAATGTACTCCACATCCTTCCGTATCACAACTTCCAAACGATTCCTCTCTGGCTGGAAAACTTTGTCTCTGAGCTCTTCCTGGGAATGAGCTACACGCTGAAAAATATTAAACAAGGTATGTGTATCACAGTCCATCCACATTAAAACACATTTGAAAATGGCTTACAAAACACATTCTTATTTCTGAAAGTAATTACTTTAAATGAATTTCAGCATTTCCATGCCCAGTAGGTTTTCCAAAAGCAACAATAAAATATTCTTCTCAGTCTTCTTAACTCATTCAAGTGATGGAAGACTTAGCAAGGTCCTGGGAAGCTCCTGGTAACTGGACTGGGAGGAAGGATGAATGCAAAATGGAGTTTAAGCTGAAAACCTCACAGCTCACACAGCTTCTCAGGACTATCCCTGACACCCCCTCCCCCACATTGTGAGTATGAGAGTCCTGGCAGCTCTGAGCAGTGGCTCAGTAATACCAGTTCTGCCACTCGGGCTTCAACTGGCTTCACAGAACAGCTGGGAAAGTTTTCCTATTGAAAAAGCAAACAGAAAGGCTGCAAAGAGGGGCGGGGGGGAGAAAAGAGTGTCTCCCTACCCACCCTCCTCCATTAACAGGCGAGATGCCCTGCAGGAAGCTCCCGTGACTAACACAATTCAGGGTACAGAATCCAGGCAGGCAGTCTAATTCTACCTGCTCCTGGAACATGAGTATAATGGTCTGAGATTTTTGTCACTTTAGTGCATCGAACACCAAGTCTTTTTCTATAGAACCTATGAGTTCCACTGCACTGAACAACCACCTGAAAAGGAACACTGGACCATAAACCAATATTATTAAACCTATTAATGATTTTCTTGAAGCAAATATTCATACTTCGAATGCTAGGAACTGCTAAGCACTGAACACATAATACACCAATTATCAACAACTGAGACAAGACTAACAAAGCAAACTCCTTATTTTCCTTCATCAGTGACCCTAACCATGACCTCTAAAGAATGCCTTCTTTGAGAGGAACAAGCGTATTTTTTATGCTCTATTAGTTCAACAGAGCTGAACACACAGTTATTTGTTAGATTTGCTGTAAAGATGCACCTAGCCAAAGTTTGCTAATGCCTTCAAAACAGAAAACAGACATTCAGCAGCTTTTTTAACAAGCCCAGCTCTCTCTACAAAGATTAATGTGTATTTTTTTATTTTAGTAAAAAATTTCCCTTTTTTTCCTCTAGTTTTCAACTTAAAAGAACTATTGTCTGGCAGGGAAAAAACTGTGAATGCTTTCAGTAAGGAATACTTGTAAGGAGTTAAAGCTTCTGTTTTGTCTTAGCAAAATCCTTTTCTGCCCTGCTTTCAGACTTAAGGTTATAGCTCAAATTCAGAGTCTGTCAACAACTTCAATAGATGAGCTTCATCTTTACCAGTTTTAACCACCTCATCTAAGCTACTCACTTAAGATTGTTTTAAGCAGGGGAGAGATGCATGTCCAGGCAGCAATTATCATGGACTTCAGTTACGACAAATGGGTAGGAACCATTCTCTGGAGACATCTACCTCCCCCTTCTCCCATCACTGACAGAGAGCATGTAAATGTTAACTATGCAGCTAAGATTAAGTGAGATAAAATCATGAAATGTGGAAGAGTTAAGCATGGAAATTCAGTAAAATATTTCCATATCTATTTGCCATAGTTGTTCAACTTGCAGCATTCCCTTTCAAAACTACTGTCCTACTTTGAGCAAAACATCTGTTTTTTTTAACAGCCCAAATAACGAGAATTTAATCTCTATAATACTAAAAAACCTAAAAAATGTGACATTTTACTGAATTCACTTGCCCATACATGTGTGAGGAAGCAATAAACAATTCTTTCATTGCTTACTTAGACAGAATCTCAAGATAATTTACATGACACTTATCCAGAATTAAAAGATAAATCTGGTGTAAGGCTCTGCTCTTATCAATAATTAAGAAATCGGAGCTCTATGTTTTTAAGTCTGGTGCATTAGAGAAAGAAGATCATCCAGTAACTAGATTTAGTAGATCTAGGTTTAATTTCCTGTATGGATTTGAGTGAAATTCTCACTAACAGAAGCAGAACAACACTGTGTTTGAATTTCTGAAAGAACAAAGGGTGTAAATCCATTTAATGTCAAGATGCATCTACACTTTGATAATAGGTAAAATTTGAAATTATATATTTCTTTTTTTAACTAGGAGCAGGGAATGTGTTTCAGTGAACACCTTGGATGGGTCTCAAAATACTCCTTATTTTTTTCAATTTTAATACTTTATCACTTAAATAACACACCCTTCAGGCACACATTTTTCCACAGAAACCTTGGAAGAATGAAGATTTAGTTTGTGTTTCAGAAAACCACAAAGCATTTTACAAGACAAACAGTAGTACCACTTACACCCCATTTACCGCTAACAGGGGATTAAAATATCCCAGATAACAAGTCTGTAGAACATGGTAAAAAATTCTGCAAAAGGAAGGGTGGAAAAAAGGCAAAATAAGAAGGAAAAACCAAACACAGGGTTCCTAAACCAAAGCCCATCTTGGTAGAAGTATAGTTCTTCCCATCTTATGGTATAGAGAGCTGACTACTCTGGAAAAGGTCTCTAGATGTCCAGGAATGGAAAGCAAGCAGTTTATGTTTTGTTTCATTATACTGAAAAAAGTTACTTCTCACCTGCATGGTAGTATTGATAGAATAATTACTTTCTGCCTGGAGTTGTGGTTTTTCTTCATAATTTGGCCAGTGATTCTGAGCTGGACCCATTCGATCCTGGGACTTTGAAGCTGGGAATGTGAAATATTCTCTAGTATAGGTCTGTGTTGGGATGGGATAAGCTTCAGGTCGTGGTGGCAGAATCTGTTCCTGAAAAAGGGAGGAAAAAAATAAGGTAGAATTCTCTAATCACATAGATCTGTATGGAAGATTGTTCTAAACATGCATTTTCCAAATATTTTCTTTTGGCTCCTAAGGGCATTACTCTTCTGGCAGAGGAGATAGAGATTGCCTAGTATCAAATATAACTGTGTCTAGGACTCATGTTTTTATGGTCTCAAAGTGAGTATGCAATATTGTACAAACCTAAGAAATCACAAAGACAACTTCATGATCAAAATTTAATGAAATCATTGAAAACTGTCTCAACCTTTCATTAGCTGTAATAAGCAAAACCCCACCCAGTCACAAGTGCCAGCACTGCGGTCAAATAGTTCAGTAAGACACTGGTTTGACTCAAGCACACTGACAGTATTGATAGATAAAGAAAGTTTAATAGCCAGCATTTTGCTTTGCTTCTGACCTCTGTACAAAGATTTCCAGTAGAGACTGAGGTTATTTTGGTGGTAGTTCCAGATGCATAAGCATTCTTTCCCCCAGGGCTTGGAGGCTGATCTGTTGGAAAGTTAAAGGAAGCATTTACATAACTGTTAATAATAATAATTTACAGAACTTAATACAGTACTTACAAAATAACTATGATTTTGTCTTTAAGTAGTTCTAGCAAGAGGCTTGCTCTAAGTGTTACCACTACACTGGTATTTTAAACTTAGTTTTTATAAACAATCACCCCCTTTTGAATACAATAGCCTCTAAGTCTACTGGAGGAGGCATCTATCCCCAACAGAAAGATAGTTCTTCTTACTTGCTACATTGGGACTGGAACGATGATTGGCTCTGTTCTTCATCAATCTGTCATCCCCTGGCAGCTTCTTTGGTTCACTGTACTCCGTCCATGGCAGCTGAGGACTCTCAGGTGATCCATTTTGCGTGGAGTTGTTATACAGCTCAAAACCTTCACTCTTCGGTCGAGGTTTACCTGAGCCACAGTGGTCAGAAACTGTAACAGTTGGATATGTAGTTTCTCTTTTTCACTTAACTATTGCCTAGCGTATTTTTTTTAAAACTAGAGTTACATTAAGCTTATATTCAAAAAATAAGTTCCCAGCAATACAAATGCTAGATTTAAAATATTTATTTCTTTGAATATGCAATCCCAATCTTATATCAAATATATGGAATTCCTTCAATCTGTATTCTTCAAAAGAACTTCTGACAAGGTACCACAACAATTGGAAAAACTAAATAGAAAAACTAAATATGTCATACTGAAAGGTCTCTGGATGACTGTGGCATATGGCATCTGGGATGGTGTTGTGAACTGTGATAATAAGGATTTGTTCTTTTAACCCATTCTTTCCTATACTGTGGTACTGCCCCATATGTAGAAAAGGTCTCCACTGACAACATAATTTCCTTTAAGATATTATTGTATATTGGACTTTACTATGTCTTTTGTTAGTACCCTGAAGTAGGATGATACAATAAAACACTGGAGAAGCATCCAAGAACTTCTTATGATCAAACACTGAAACTTAAGGATATATGTTTCAAAATCTCTAGTTTAAAAACAAAAATAAAAAAATTAATGGCAAAATACAATCCAGGGCTTCTGTTTACATTTATTTCTCTCCTACTAATTACACTGCATTCTGAGGTTACAAGGAAGACATATTCTGAGAGAAGCTCTTACAAAAGGGACAAAAAAATGCCATTAAGTTTAATGCCCTTTATATTAATTATATTCCATTTGTTAAAATAAAACTTAATTCAAATCAGAATTGTATTTAAATGCATAATTAAGTTTTGAAAGGTACATGTGCAAAGGATTTATTAATTACTAGACTAGAAAAATTTTAAGCAGTATTTAAAACCAGATGAATTTCTGATAAGAAAAGAAATTTCTTTTTTTCTGTGCAATTATATTTATTTTCTGATTTATTATTATAGTAATACTTGGTAGGACATTATAAATTATTATATTTTCTGCATTCTCATAAATGCGGAAAGCAGACTTACAAAGCTGTTATTAACATCAATATTAGTATCTTTACCTCTTTGCATCATTGGGGATGGCTGATTAAGCAGGGTTGCCAGACCATGGTAAATTGCTCCTTGTTTTGCTACTTCTAGTGTTACTACAGAACCTGTCCTGGTCATAAGTTCTGCTGCCCTGCAAAAAAAGGCAGAGCAAATAAAACAAAATTAAATTAGGCACTGTATTACTTAGTTACCCTTACTATCAGTAATCTCTTGCTTGACAAAGCACTCTTTTTCATATTAATACTTGGAGTTACTTTGAAATAAATTACAAGATAATGACAAGAAGATAGGCTTATGTGCACAGACGATACCTACTGGCAAGTACTATTTATTCCCAGTTTCTGCTTCAAAGGCCAGAAGCCAAAGTATTTAAACCTAGAGCTAAATAAAGATTGTTCAAAACCAAAATCCAAACATACAATCTCTTCTATATAGATAACCCATATCATATGAAAAGAAGGGAAGAATAGTACACAAACACCTGAACTTGTTGCTAAGGTTTATCCACAGGCAGTTATCAAACACCAAGACAAAGCCTAAAGTGTAAAAAAAAAATCAGCTTCTGCCCATTTTGGTATGTTATTAAGCTAACAATTTCTTCACATAAAAACAACCAAGGAAAGCATTCCATACCTCTCCTGGGACAGGCCCACCAAACTTCGACCATCCACACTAAGCAACTGATCCCCTGCTGCCAGACGACCATCCTAAATACGTATGCAAGAGAAGAAAATTCATCCACCAATACTAACATGATCTCCATTAAAACAATCATTCACACAAATTAGTAAACAAAGGATTTTAAAGCATTTCTAAAGGCTCTTTTCTACTTTTGAAATTGATGATTAATAATACTACTAACCACATCTGCAGCACCTCCTTTCACAACAGACTTGACATATATTCCAAGTTTGTCTTGACCAGCACCCTACAGAGAAAGACATTAATTTAGTTAATTTATATTTGATCTCTTAAGCACTCCACCAACTTTGATCAAAATTTTACATGGCTAAGTAAACCTCTACTTTTTCCTTACTTTTATATATTTTCAAACTGAAGAAAAACCAATTATACAGAGAAGAATTACATTCAATAAACTCATAAGAAAAATTTAATACTAGGCCTATTAAAACTGAAAGCTTTGTTAGAAGCAAAGAATATTTCATCCTAATGCAAGCTTGAAAAAGGAAAAAATACATTAACTAAAATCTATACTTTAGAATTTTGCTCTAGTCTCCTTCTTATAAGAAATACTTACTTGCACTTTTACACATACGTTGTTATTTATACCTCTTTGTATTATGTTTTTAAAGTGAGCACTATACCCCAGTGAAACAAGGTAAATTGCAGATTACATGAAAAATGAATAGAAATGTTTTTTTATATTCATTAAGGAGCCATCGTAAAGGAACAAAGAGAGCTTCCAGCTTTACATAAACAAGTAAAGCAGACATAAGTATTTTAGAATTGACAGAACCAATCTTTAAGTCTACTGCAAAACCATGCAATTTTGTTCATAAAACATCTTTCTCAAAAGTGTACATTTTGAAAGGACTGTTAACAGTGAACTTATTGCAAGATAGATACCAACAGATACCAAGATACAAGAATGAAAGCATCTATTCAAGCCATGCTGTTGTGTCATCCACATGCTCCAATGTACAAGACACCACACAAATCAGTCCAAATGTTAGTATCACAAACCTTTAAACTGTCTCTTATAATGTAAGACTATTACTTGTCATTTAGCTACTACAGCAAATGGTATCATTTTATGTGCAAGTCACTTAGGAGAGTGCTAAGTATGTTTTCAACAGAGCACAGACTTAATTGTAACATCATTTTTCTAATATAGCCCCCCAAGTTGCTTTGACATTGAACATACAGCTTTCTCCTTTTTTTCCCCTCATTCTTTTCAACTCTTTTCTTTTGGCAGCAAAAACATGCATTGCTCCCATTGTTATAATAAAGTAAAATAAGAATCAAGGTGAAGATTATTCAAAAGCTAATGTTACACAGACATGGTTTTCTACACAAGTGAAAAACCTATTTTCATTAAGTCTAAGGTTAATCTCAAATGTTTACCCAAAAGCCACAGAAAAATAATTCCTTCAAGTCTTATGATTCCAGATTAACATTCTACGTGTCCAAATTTTTCATAATTGCTTAAGCTATACTTATGGATGTAAAGGAAAAAAATGCAAAAATAACTGAAATACTGATACTTTCTTGGTCTTGAAAGAATACAAAGATAATTAAAAGAATTTAGGTCCTTTTTGTTTGGTTGGTTTTTTTGAAGAGAACTAAAGACAAATTGCCATAACTGCAGGATAATTTTAACTTTATACTAGAAAAATTGGCTAAAGTTACGAGAAACACAAGTGAGAAGACAGCTAGATAAATGCAATGGAAAATGAAATAATGCTTCACAAATCTGTTTTTTTTTCCCCTAAACAACCAAGATGTACATGAGGAAAGATTATCTAGCTGAACACCTAGAAAGATGTGATGTCCATCTCAGAAAGAACTTCCAATTCCAAGATGGACATCACAAGATCTTTTAGCAGGAGTTCTTCAAGACTTCAAGATGACATGCAATAAGAAAGAACTTGTCCTTATTATACTTCAGTAATGGATCAAAAGTTGTTAGTTTCCACAAGGAACAGAAGTTTGCAGAGAAGCCCTAAATGAATGTGCTGTTCACCATGCTCATATGTCTTCCAAAAAAAGAGCAAATATTACGTAACTAAACATACCAAATAGAAGATTCATCAAGTAAGTCAAAACCAAGAGTTGGAGATGGATCACATGATGCTGAACACTGGAGCAGTAATGGGGTGAAGATGCACTTTACTGGTTCAAAGTAATATTTCAACCTTCTAAGGTACTGGTTCCCACCAGGGCACCACTGGCAGAACCAGTTACCACCCTCCCTTGCTGGGAATTGAAACCTAAACGACAGTGTTTATATGTCCCTTCCTCTGCCTCTAGCCACTAAGCATACCTGAAGGCAAGCTCCTTGAATTCCAAAGGGCAAAAGAATCAACAGCAACTCACCCACCCACCCTTGCAGTTATAACCTCAAACATCACATTTGTCATTGCAACAACCAAACAACAGCTTTTCTTGGTGGCTGCACTGACCAAGGATAACCAGATTCCTCTGAAGCCACCTGGAATTGACAGCATTTTTATTCAGACCTAACTTCAAAGGATGCTAGCAGCAATCTCTTTCCCTTAAGTCCAGAAATTCAGACAAAGATCTGTCTCATACAAAGATTAGGTAAAAACAAGCAAACGTGTGGAAGAGCACTGCCACTTAAAACAGAGCACATATTAATCACGCAACTTTGGTACTCATGTATTGCATCAGACACTATATTCATCAATATACATCACCTTTCTCATGTTTGATTATGACTCTTAGTGCACATTAAATGAAGTTGAAACCTTCTGTATAAGCCCATGATATGTGGCTTACATTGGTTTGCAGATAATGATGAAATAAACCTTTTCAATTGCACAAATACCCTTATGAGTGGTTTCTAAACTAACTCCTGAAGTTTAGTCACTGCTTTCAGAGCCATCTTATATGAGCTCAGAAATCTGGAAGCCGAGCAGAGCAGAAAAGAACAAAGCAGAAACCACCATGGTCACTAAAAATCTAAAAAGATCATATTTAGAAAACTGTTTGAAATTCTGATTATTCCCTTACAAAATGACACTAACAGAACCATAAAGTTCAGTGAATAACAAGAATCATCAGAAACATGGAACACCTTTCTTGAGAAAACCAGCTAAGCAGACATGGACTCCTCAGCTCAGCAACAAGTAAGGAACTGAAGGCCAATGGGATTATGAGTTGCACTGATAGAATTATTCATTATCTCTCTAATCAGCCAGTAGAAAACACTTTCTTACTTTTCCTATCACATCTAGCATATTTTAAATAGTGAAACTAACAAAATGCAACAAACCTCCACCCTGCAAAACATTTTCCATAGGATTTCATAATTAAATTGGGAAACAGCCAGGAACAAGACTGCTGAAAGATGCCAAAGTGTAAACAGAATCCGAGAAGCTTTAGAGAAAACAAACAAACAAACAAACAAATAACATAAGCCTCCCTGAACAGATACAATGCACTCTGAAATTACAAAAAGCTAGAAATCAGGACGAACCACAGAATAGTTTGGGATGAAAAGAACCTTAAAGACCATCTAGCTCCAATCCCCTTTGCACAGACAGGGACACCTTCCACTAGACTGGGTTGCACAGAGCCCCATTCAGCAAAACTTTGAATACTTCCAGGAATGGGGCATCCACCACCTAGCTGAGTAACCAGTTCCCATCCCTCACTACCCTCACAGTAAAGAATTTATTTTGACCATCTAATCTGAATTTACTCTTTTTCAGTTTAAAGCCATTCCCCCTTGTCTTGTCCTTCGAACAAGTCCCTCTGCAGCTGTGTGGCTGGCCCCCTTCAGGTATTGGAAGGCCACAATTAGGTTACTCTGGGGCTTTCTCTTCTGACTGAACAATCCCAAATCCCCCAGCCTTTCCTCACTGGAGAGAAAGATTATACACTTGTTCTTGTTACGTTCTTTGGCTAAAGGCACCACAGCTGGAAGATACCGTATCAGTCACATTTTTGCTCTAACTGTGCCTATACTCTAACCTTGACAGTAATTCTTCATTATGATTCAAAGGAGCTGACATTTGACTCCTCATTGGTTCTTTTCCAATGTTTTTATGATGTCTATACAGTTTGTCAATCTCTTTCCTGTTCTTTTAAAGGAAGTTATAAGCACATGTGTTAGCTCCAAATCATCTCACTTAAATACAAAACTCATGTATTTTGAAAGCATGAAAATTATTCAAAAACAAATTTCTGCTCAGATTACATTTAAAAAAAATCCTTATCAGTTACCACATCTCCTATCTTACTAGGACCAGTGAGCTTCTGCTCTAATTCACACATCTTTAACATGTCTCTAACAATACACATGTGCTTTCACAAACTTGGGAAAACTTCTCAGTAAATACCCTTAAA
This sequence comes from Bombycilla garrulus, assembly GCA_013400315.1. Taxonomy (NCBI): domain Eukaryota; kingdom Metazoa; phylum Chordata; class Aves; order Passeriformes; family Bombycillidae; genus Bombycilla; species Bombycilla garrulus. Next base: position 47,571 of record VXBU01004884.1, read on the forward strand.
ATCAACTCAGCACCTTCCCTTCAACTTTTACCCTAAGCTTTACAGTAACTTGAATCCAAATTCCTAATTTCTGTTGAAACAGACTTGATATTGCTTTGGTTTTACCTTCCAGAAGGCTGCATTAGAAGGAAATATACAATTATTAAAAACACAAAAATATGTAGTCACCTACACTAAATTCCAAAGTGAATAAAATTCTCATACATGCCACATAGGTTTTCCTGTTTTCATTTACTGACTTTACAATAAAACAGATTTCTTTGTTAACTACTTATTAAACTGCTTTTCTTTCAAAGGAATGTGAAGGTCAACATAATTAAAACTATTCCCCCACAAATAAAACAGAGCCATAACATGTGTGTCAGTAACAAAAATATGATAACCTTTTTTTCACTTCATTTTATTTTCTCCAATCCGTAATACAAGAGGCATGCATATCCATATGACTTTTAGGCCAAACAGGAGAACACAACTGTAAAGGAGTCAGATGACTGTGGACAGCAAGAATGCAGGCAGCATAAAGAGATGGCTTATTCCCTTTTCCTGAGATTAATATAGTGCAACCTACAGCATATTTTCTCAAATACACATAACCAAATACAAAATCTCAAAAACCTTTTCAAGTATTTTTCAAAAAATAATGTAAGATGTGGCGGCCTCTAATTTTGTTTGTACCTTTGGTTATGGCTGTGCCTTACTTCCCCCAATTAATTTTCAAATTTGGTTTCTCCCTACAGTTACTCCTCCCCTAAGGCTGTCCCCCTTACTGTCTGTTAGCCCAACTCCTCCCCTTGTTCCAGATCCTTCCCTGTCACTCTCCACACGGACCAATCCCTGAAGTGTCCCCCCCTTTGGAAATCCCCTAAACCTCCATGTGCCATTGGCCCATGTGACCCAGGTTCCTCCACCTGGGTCTGCCTCTTTTTTTCCTTGGATTTCCTCAAATAGACTTCTCTCTGTTCAACTGCGTCCCAGAGCAAAGAGACCTTTTTTTGCTTTTGCCTTTGTGTCGTCCTCGGCTCTTCACCTTCGCTGCAAGCTAGCAAGCTTGCTTGCTTTGGTAGCCAGCGCTGCCGATCTGCTATCGTAGACCCACTTGTTGTGTGACCTCTCTGGGGCACCTGGGTCAGTGGCACGAGACACTGTGCCACCCGGGAGAGCTAGCCACAGCTCCAAAAGGGCTGCAGCAGTGAGATACTCTATATTTTAAAAAGCCTCATCCATTGTACCATACTCTCTAGTGCTACCAATCTACCCATTTTCTTTCACACCTGATGCAACATTTTCCCATAATCCTTGGAGAAAGTAAAAGATACCATGGAGGAAAAATTTGGGAAATTCTTTCCTTTAACTAATAATTTAAGGAAGAAAACCCACTAAACTACTACTGCTGCTTCAGTTCACCTGGGTGACAATATTCCTGAAATGAACTGACTGTAACACTACTCTGAAGACCTCTAAGTGATACCAACTATTACAATGCATAGCTAAAACAGAACCCATGGGGAAAAAAAGTTCTATAAGAAGGATATTAGTTGAAAAGAATTCAACAAATAGTGAACTGGGGACTGAAGAAGGGAAAATGGAATTTAAAAATGCTGATACCTGAAGTACATCAGACCTAAGCTTGAATATGAGAAACACCTCCATTCTGTGCTTTTACAATCCAGTTAAGTAATCAGTACACAAAAAATTTATGCACAAATAAAATAAAGCATAAAGCAGAGATAACTAGTTTGGAGTCACGTAGTGAAGCACTATTCCTATTATATTTCAGGAATTTTGAACTACTATAACAATAAATTAATTACAGTGACAGTAGTAGTGCATTGTATACAGAGTGTCAGGAAGAAACCCACCGGTCTGCTCCCATGTTGTCTCACACTTGGAGCTGTGCAGGCACTACTGTGTTGTGGCAGATCCCATGACAGACTTGCCTGCTGATCCCCGCCTCCAGATCCCCTCCTCCCAAATACAAGCATTGTTTTCAACTTAATCAGCTTATTGTTTACAGCACAGTATGACTGTTCAAAACAGTGCAGGAAAAGAGGGTGGTAGGAGGGGCCTGGTTCATTAAGGGAGGTTTACTCCATTATTTGGTGAATAATGTTATTTTCAATCCAAGAACTTAAACCATTTGGAATTCCTAAATCCTACTATAGCTCACCTATTGAGTTTTCAAGCAGCTCTGTGTAATGTCTGCAAAACAACTGCATTCTAGTGGGAGCTGAGCCCTAAACAATTGCAAAACAAACATCCACATACATACAGGTTCCCACACAGAAAAGTGAACTACACAGTGGAAAATGTCTTCATTTTAAGCTTTTGGGTGCTTGCATGGCAAATGCACTGAAAAGACACTTCCCAATTTTGCCAAGTCCCACCCGTTCCCCTTCTAAATGTAAAAAAAGTCCTAACTTTAGCAAGGGATGGAGATAAATGACACATGTAGAACTGAGGAAAATTAATCTGGCTAAAAAACACAATGCACTTTTACTCATGTAATTGCACAATGGGATTAAAATGTTGTGTTCCTGCCCCTCCTTTTTTTTTTTCAGAAAGCTTTATTAGGTCTCTGAGTTAAAACATGAAAAGATTCTTGAAAATAATCTTCTCCATGCTTGGATTTATATATCTTTAAGATGCACAAAGCCAACACATGAGGGAAACTGAGGCAAGCTATTAGATACAGTACCCAAGATGAAGCCACACATTTGCATGAGACGCAATACTTGTATAAAGATTTTCTTATCATCTGATACTTATCTTAAGAAGTAATTAAATACTGTAAAACACCACAAGCTGAAAGATGTTAATGCATTGCACTTGCAAGTTTGTCATGCACTTAAAGAGTTTAGTCAGAGAATAAGATTAATTAATCCTAAATTTGCTGTTGTTTACGTGTTTATTCTATGACAAAGGACAACTTTTCCATTTGACTGGAATTTTAATAACTGGAATTTTAAAAGATTTTCTATTCCTACTTGGGAGGTAAAAATAAACACAGGACACATCTGCATACAGAAGGCTGTTTAGAACGGTAACTTGGGTCTTTATTCTATACCTAAATGAAGAAAAGAATGTATGGGAAAATGTTTAAGTTACCTAATTATCTTGTAAAAACTAAACAAACAAGGAGTCCTCCCTTACTGAGAGCTAGAATAAAAGATACAAGTCAAGACAGTAAATGAAAAACTGAGGTATGAAACACTATCAATAAATCCAGACATTAAAACTCACTACTTTCCTTAGATCTACCTTTATTTCCTCTGTGGCCCCGTTTGTCAAATATTCTCAGACAGGGTTTGACAATATTTCAAGTAGGACTGAAGGAAAATATGGAAGCTTTTAGAAAAGAGGAGTAGCTTAACTTTGTACAAGGCAGACTAGTTTGAAATAGTTCTTATCACAGAACAAAAACACATTTAGAAAAAAATCTTACAAGATGAGAGTCTAAAATTTCAACATAAAGCTATAAATAAAATAAAAAAAGGAAAATAAAAAGCAAGAAAATAAAACACAGAGGGTTTATTAAGCATTTGGATAATGTTGATTGTTGAGTTTTCCATCAGTACTGTTCACAGGCCTTGAGTTAGAGTGTCCACACAAATTTAACTTCACCTGAAAATATGACCAAAGACTGTGGAGCAGAGAACAGTTAACCAGCTGGGACGGCACAAGAGCTTCCAGTTCTTTTTTTTAATAAAACACTACTATTTATCTTGAAGATTAATGAATTTAGACAGACTGGAGTCAACAAAAAACCCATTAAAATCCAACAGTTAAAGCCAACCTCACCTGAGAGATAACATTTTTTTTAAACATACATAAATAACATTGGGTATATACTGACAAATGTGCTCTTATACATGGACACACACATATTCTTCTCAACTAATTCAGGGAAAGTGCTTGCTAACTACCTATATTTGGAAAACTAAGATGTAACAAAGATTCCGTAAACTTTCACTAATAATTGTCTTCTAAATAGCAGCAGGACAACTGGAAAACCTGAGCTAGATACCAGGACATACCACCTTTCATAGAGGAATTCAGGTAAAGAATTTATGGAATAAACAAACAAATCAATTAACTGAATTGCTTTCCTGTACAGCCTGAAAGATTGGAAGAGTTCTGAGAACTCATGCAGTTCATAAGCAAATTTTGGCACCTCTGGCCAGCACTTCAGCCTCTAGAATGCTGAGACATTATATTTAAGATGACACCGACACAAGGCAGGGGAGCAAACAACTAGCACTACAGTACACTAAAACAGAGCCTGAAAGGCAAAGAAAATAAACATCCCCCCCCATATTACGTTTGTTTACAGGATTTTCATTCTTTAAATCACATAGACTTCAATCACAACAAAAGGAAAACAAAACAGAACAAACAAACAAACAAAAAAAAACCACACTCAAAACAAAATAAAAACAAAACAAACAAGCAATGAAAAACCCACCAACCAAGAAACCTTGGAGATTCACTGGGAACAGGAGAATGGAAGGAAAACTAATTCAATACAAGAGAGCCAAGTTGATTTACTTCCTAATAAGAAAAGCTCAGCTGAGACAACGTTACACAAAGATTTCATACCTGTTGTCCAAAAGGGTATTTGCCCCTTTGAAGCCTGGTATAATTTTCTGCTTGCCTACAAAACTTGTGTCATGTTAAAGAAGCCAAAGGACCAAGCTGGGTAATGTAATCTAAACTCAGTTTTTGAGACAGCCAAGTAACAAGCCCTTTTCCATCAAATCCACTTATAACAGTACAAGTAGCCCACAACTGTTTGCACAATTAGCATTATTTTGCCAGCCCCTCCTTACTCTAAAGGATTGTGCCCAAAATATTGCATTTGCTTAAAAATATCACTATGAAAACTGTAGAAATAAAAAGGCAGCATTAAAAAACATCCAACCAATAAAACCATCACAGCTACTTTCTACAGAGTATTCAGACCAATGAAGAAAAGAACAAGATAAACTACAGTGATCTAAAAAAACAAACTGCTACTTCTATTTCAGGAGGATGTAAAATTGAGGATGTACAAAAGTGCCACAGTAACGAATTAATAAACACGGCAGATTTAATGGGAGTAGTAAAGGAGAACAGATTATATTGCTAGTGTTGCTATGTTACAAGACAAGTTTTATGAAACTTCTTTGTCAGTGACAGACACAGGAAACTCTGGCTCACACACATTCCATTGACCATAAAATCAGAACACACCATATAGTGCAACTGTATAGAAAAGTCACAGTTTAAGTAACAGGAATATCTGACAGACTTCCTAATGGCCACACCACAGCTATCCATGAGCTGGTGAGTCATCACAAAAGCACTAAAAGCAGGCAGAAGAAATTCTGCTTGCTCCTCCTTCCCATTTGGTATTTGCCAGGACAAGCAGCAAAAAAGGCAAAGTGAAAACAACGGCCAACTCCTTCTAGTGAGAGTCAACATGCAGCTTCATTCCCGGGTGACCCACCCATGCTGTGATATGCTCCTGGGGACCTGCCACCTGCAGAATGATGGCTTGGAGGTGCTGAGACACCACACAGCCTCACCAGCATGCCAGTCTTAAGAATGAGAGGGAGTGAAGGTCCATCTGTTGACCAGTGGCTAACCTCTTAACAGCTGAACTACTCCCATCTCCACACAATGCCCCACCCAACGTAGATCACAAACCAGCCATACTTTCTGTGAGGTTAGCAATATTCTTGCAGTTTTAAGAGACCTGGAAAATGACCTGGTTATTTCAATACCTATAATAAGAACTAGAACTACAAAAACTATTATAAGAACACTTTTACAGTTGTTAAAAATAACTGTAGAATTGTATTAAGTAATTTAGGAAAAACTATGCATCTGCAGAGCAGATCTGCAGTACAGCAGCTAACCAAACCAGTGCTGCTCCAGACAATTACAGGAAGATCTTGTCATTACTTGTTCTGAAGCCTCTTTTGCCCACATGCATTGAGCTTCATATACTTTGTTTATCACTCAGATAAAACTGGAACAATGAACAGCTTCCAATGAAGACTGACAAAATCACACTTGATTAAAAAAATACCCTTCAATAACGATTTTTTTAAAAAAAAGTTAGATGTATTAAAAGCTGACTTTCATTTCCATAAAATGTCACTGTCTTCCTTTCAGTATAGAAAAGTACATTTCTGTCTTAAGTACATACACATGTAAATGGTTTCACATTTCACATAAATAGTAAAATGAAAAAGTAGTCCTGAACTGAAAGTATCTTCACTCTCCAAATATACTTTGAATCCACAAAAGTGTCATATAGTCACCAACCTCTTTAAGTAACACTCCAATCTAAGTGGCTCCAGATACCAAGACTGTATGTCAAAACACTCCAGTGTGTGTTTCACATAACCATCAATATTTTAAAATAAGTAATTCTAGATTTTCTTATTTATGCAAACATGAAATAAGAGTTTATTTTAATGATGTCAGTATCACATACATGTGTGCACACATACACACACATGTACCTTACTAAAGGTATCCGGGATGTCTCATAATGCTTTATAACTGACAGTTTTCCCAAGTCATCTTAAGTTCCTGTGATATTTTATAGAAATTAAACAGTTTAATACAGCATGAATCAACTGCAAATAAAATGTGTTTAAAGAAAACTGCATAGAAATGTAGCTTATCAAGCCTGATACCAGCCATCAGGCTTGAAATCTTTTATCTGCCTACACCTAGAGTAGATTTGACTGATTTTTATCAAGGCTAATTCCTGAATCCAAATTCTTAAGCTTACACAGAAGATCTCTACAAGTTGTAATAAACATCCTTAAAAGCATGTTTATGGAACAGAATCAAGTCTCACTCCAACTGCCCTGGCAAGTAATTAGTCTAGAAACTATTAAATAACTCAAGCTTGTAAGCATTTTAAAAAATAACAGTTTACTAAACTATGCAGCAAATTTACAAATTCACTGTCTAGGAGGCAAACACAAAGGTTTTTGACCACCCAAACACTACATTACATAAAGCTGCATGCATTCCTTAGGTTATATCTGGATGAGTATCTATTTTTTCTCCTTTAGGTACCAAAACACACTAAGTCTAAGACTCGCTGAACTACTTGCTGTGGGCCCAGAGGCAGGAGAAAGGCCAGCTTTGTAGCTAGTGGTCCTACCTCTATCAGGGGCAAACTTTTCTGGACTTAAAAATCATAAAAACCCCACTTTGTCAGAGAAAGCTAAGGCCTGTGTTGCCTCAAGGCCAATGCAGACACTTTGGAAATCTGTCATCATTAGAGAAAATACTTTTCAAATATAAATGAAGTGAACCACCCTACTCTATCTAAAACTGATCTGTTAGCTGTGGCTACAGCTGCACTGAGTCATGTTGTACCCTGACTTGAAAAGAATTTTTAAACTGACCCATGCTCTACATACTATGTACTTCTGTTTTCCCCTCTCACATACTCCTCCATGTCACAGGCCAAAACCCAAATGTTTTTGGAGCTAGATAAAATACAGTCACAAGTGGGCAAAATATTTCCAATTAAACAAAACAAGCACTATAAATTCAAAGTTTGGTGGTAATCAACATTATTCAACAGGTAAAGAAACTAAGCATTTAACTGCTATGACCAATTCCATAGCAGTTTTAAATTGCACTGAATGGGAAAAACAGATAAAAAGTGTCCTACTACTCAAGAGAAAAAAACGTGTATTGGCAGCAGTACACATCCAACATCTGAAACATCCAACAACCTAGAAACCTTATGCCTGGTGTATACAGATGCTCTACTTACAAGAAACCTCTAAGGGAGTAAAGAAAAAAGACTGAAGAGTTTTGTTGTTATTTTTAATGGAATAAGGGTTCCATGTTACTTTTTAATAAAATAATGTTTGCAATGAAGATTTACTTGCACACAAAGCACACAAGTGAATATACTCTCACTTTCTAAATGTGCTTCTCACAGGACAACCCAGAATGTTCTGAAGTGGACCTCCTGAAATGGCATTAATAAATTATACTCTACTATACACTTGTGCATAGGTACTTGTTTGGGGATTTTAACAGTGTTCAGCATGGAAAGCAGGTACACTGACACATAGAGCTCTAGCATCTTCTGTGCTAAACAGAAATATATAAATCTACAACAGCATGATTTCTCTCACACTCCAGGAATGCAACTGGCCTAATATTTCATTTTAAGATTGGAATCAAGTGTGCAACAGTTCCTAACTTATTCTACTTTACTCTTACGAAATGGAAAAGGTGGTAAGTAAATATAAAATGTTTCATATATATTTGTAAAAGACTATGCAAATTTTGTTCATTAGTCTTTCGTAAGCTTTTTGGAAAAAGAAGTCTTCTTTATTATTATAAGTGCTGCAACTTAATATGATATTCTACAAATACATTAAAGGCAACCTTAATTTTCAAAAAAAAAGAAATTAAATACATGAGCTTGTTTGATTCCACTTATCTTTTGTTTCAAAGGAAAAACATGCCACTGAGCTCCAGGAAAATACATTGCTTAAGCTCTATTTCACCAGACAAGGGTTAACTTCTATATGTACATTTGCTATAAGTACTCCATGAGCCCTGACACTCTGAGGACTACTCAGAGTTATGTACAAATCTACAGGTTGTACTACAGGTTCTGTGATGCTCTTCTTTGGTAAGTCAATTCTGATCTTATGTATCAGCTTAATTATGTCTGCATTTGGCTTCACAGGCAAGACATACAGGGCAATTTATTTTGGGAAAAAACCACCCTGTGTCTATGCACTTTTTCAAAGAAATGGCACTTGCCTCTACAGCTAAGGATAAATTAGAACCCAAAAAACCCATTACAAAACCCCATTAACTTCCACATAATGCAGGCTTGCAGTTTCAGATGGATACAACATAATCCAGTATCAGTGTGCACACTAACACACTATTTCTACTCCAACTGAGAGTATTACTCATACAGTAAAAAGTCAACATAGAACTCATTAAGTTCCAAAAGTCTTTTTCATTAATAGAAAAAAAAATTAAAATGCTGTATTAACATTTATCTAAACAGAATTTTCAAAGGTATTAGAATGCCAGAATTTAGTTAAGTCTGGTACAGGAATTCTAGTACAGTCTATGTGCACTGTAATTTTAGCAGGCATGTTAAAAAGTGCCTGCATACAATGAGGAAATGGCACATGAATTTTCACACTCACTTTCTTTCAGAAGGCCTAAAATACATGTCTGGGTCACCTATTTGCAGTATCAATCTAAATACGAGAGAAAGAATAAGACAAAACCCACTCCACTTGAACAGAGCTGAGGTCTCACAGCTACTGAGAAGAACAATCACACTGTGATGATGTAACCTTCCAATTTTACACAGCACACAAAAGCATTAACAAAATTTTATACAACATCTACAGAGCACCAAAATTAAGCAAAAACTCTGCCGGAAGTTAGGAATCAACAAAAACCAGGCAAATGGCTAACACACAGCTGCTTATTTGTCCATGACAGAGACTAAATTGGCAACCTACATACTGCTTTATTTCTGTGAGACTGAGAAATCTGTTCTAGAAATGAGAATTATATACTGTATTTTCCCTAAGGTCCTCCTAAGAAGCCTGTTAAGGCAACACCAGTAGTTTAGACCACTGAAGTGAATTAATGCTGAACACTAAAAAAAAAACCAAACAAACAAACAAAAAAAAACACAATAAAAAAGAACAAAGCCCAGAAAATTTCATTAAATACTTGGAAAACACAGTCACAGGAAGACTTCAAACACTGAGGTATCTGAAAATTAAGACCCAGAACCCATGTAAAATGCTAACAGAGTAAAAAAAAAAAAAATTCCTATCAACTGTCTGTATTTGCAAACACAGTTCAGAGATATCCACGTTTGTATATTGTTACCAGTATAATTAACTATAAACATAATTTTCAATTTTGGTGAAAAAAAAAAATTAAATTAATATTTAAAGCTGTTCCTTCTACATGGATCTCCTACAAGACATTTGTAGAAAAAACCTGCAGAAAAATTTTACATCAAAATTGATATTCCTGCAGTCTCAAGCCCTCCTTAAATTTAATACGTTGAACTGACTGCTAAATATAAAACGACAAATGAGTGGTTTAGAAATTAAAGCAACTTAGAATCATTTAACTGATCATTATGGAGAAACAAGGTTGCCAAATAATGCAAATTATTTATGAGTAAGATGGTACATATCTGTTTTCAGTACAGTAAGTCTGATCCCTGGAGTATTTACTACTGAACTGTCATAGCCATGTTTAAAAGGCTTCTGTTAAAAAAGAAACACCTTCTCACCTCTCATACTGTCTGAGTAAGCACTACTTAGTTTGACTACCTGTTAAAAAATCCTAGAAAATACACTCTGATTTATGTGCCAGTGGGGCCATATACATATATGTGTAAAGGTCCTGGTATATATTTGAAGGTAACTTTTTCTCTTTATACTACTAAAAGATGACTAAACAAGAAGTAGAAGTGTGCCGTACTTTAAAGAACTATATCACAATACACTCATGAGAATAACCAGCACGTAAAGATTAATCAACAAAACTTGCTCTGTAGCTCCTGCAGAACATGGGAATCCTTCCTTTTGTGCAGTAGTAACCCAAACAGAATTTAAATGACTCTCCTTTGCGAACATGCTGAATAAGACACCCTAACTGCAACAAACTTGCATGTTCTGATCTTTTCAGAAGGGTCTAGAGAGTATCAAAAATCTTACACTGTTTGGGACATAGTTTTTAATTTTTCTACTAAGATTTTATAAGAGGAAAACAGACTTTTAGAGGAACCTGGATTAAAGGCAACTAATATGACAGGTAAACAGATCACAGGTCATGCTGTTCATGCTCTGGCACAGTAAAACAGTAGGTTACCACACCTGAAACTTTAAATATTAATAGTCACTACCACAAATTTCAGAAGTACATATGAAGAACAAGCTAAAAAATTAGTTTTTTCTTTCTTGATTTTAGAAAGTTAGCTACTAATGTCTGACTATATTTAACTGCATGCTGTATTACATAGTTGCTACATGAACAAATAACTACTGGCAGGTTTAAACAGGCAAGAGAGCAGGAAAAAGTATAGGGATAGTAAAACTTCAGAGAAAAACAGTCCCAACAGAAACCTGAACGGACTTACCATGGATTCTGTTCTTCCAACAACAGAAAACCACATTTTGATCTCCGGGACTACAGATCCTTGAAAGAAAAAAAACAATTCTCCACTTCTCTTCCAGCCCTCAACAGCAACCACCAGCTCTAGTCTGCTGGATTTTCCAAGATACCCATCAAGATAACTCAGAGCTCAATGCTATGACACAGTGTAGCATTTATCAACACCAGCTATAACCAATACAATATTCAGACTCTTACGTAATCAGTTATGCTGTTCTGACTTCCATTTACATTAGAGGCTTTATTAAACTTTGAAAACCGCTAGAAAAAACAAAAAAGGGAGCCCTTTTGTACTAAAGACAAAAAAACTCCAAATTAAACAGGAAGTAATGTGCTGGCCCACAGATTGCTAAGAAGTCACATCTGAAAGCCCCCAAAAAAGTGATATATTTTTAAAGTAAACTGCAGGCACACACAGCTTCCAAATCATCCGGATTTCATAAAAACTTAACCACAATGTGGTTGGGAGTCTGGCAGCTTTTTTAACATCAAAACATCTTTCAGGGTTAGAGCAACCAAAGTCTGCACACAACCTCAAAAAGCAACGCTGTTCCCTATGCCCGACCACTCCTACCAACTACATTTCCATATACCTATTACAAATGCTATTGCTAATAAAGCTACAGAATATTACTGTAAGAAAAGATACGATATCTACCAAAGGGTAGAAAAAGAAGTTATTTTTCTGGATCACATACAAAGCTACACAGTTTAATTTTAAATAAAAGAATAAAAATTGGTTTAAAGCATTCAATTTAAGAATTGCTGTTAGGTATTTTCCCAATTTATAAAAAAAACAAAACCCAAACAAGCACAACACTGTTTACACTGCTCTGGAAGCTAACAGATGTTTTATAACTAAACTTGTTTTCTCTGCTATGTTTGCATATACCATATGCACTTACTACATGTTTGCTTAGCAGGGCTGTCCTGCCTCAGATAACACCAAAGTGAGGGTGGATTAGGTGATGCACTGATTTTCTGCTGTCTCTGGCACTCCTGACAGGCCTTTAAAACTTCTAATTAAATAAAATATGAATAGCTGCGATTAGAAAGTCAAAGAAGTAATGCACGTAAACATTTTACCTATCTCTAAGTGGAAAGAGGATCCAATACAGGGCTCATATACAAGTAGTATTTCATATACTCCTTGACTCACATCTTCAGGTTTTGTTTTGGTTTTAATTAAATTAATGTACGCATGTTTGCAATCACCTAGTATCCCTAGGTGATACTTCTATCATAAGAATAAGCAGGTGCACAGCATTTCAATGCAAGTTGCATCCCTTCTCTGCTTGTACAACCTTTGCTTCAACTTCAGTCCTTGTTTTTTTGATTGCAGAAGAGAAGGTGTAACAACCACCTGATAATTAAGAGCATTTGGTCTAAAGGTATTATATAAGGAATGATTTCTAATTTTGTCATTAGAAATTCTTAATTGACACAGACTTTAAGCTAATAAAACCTCAAAACTAATAAAAACTCAAAGAATTCTTGGATTACAAATTTTGTAGATGTTTCCTCAGAGATGAACACAGATTTACTAGGAAAGCACGCATATTTTTGCAACAGATAGAAGGAAGAAAAGCAGTCCATTGTTATTATTTTTCTTTATGATCTCCTGAGAATCTCTCCATTCTGTCCACCTCTAGAATATATCAAGCTACATGTTAAGAAATTTCATCCGAAGCCCATGACAAGTATGAGAAGCCCCATAAGAAAGGCAGCTTAGCACTGACCTGCAAAGGTATGCAAAGGTATTTTCACAACATGTTACTGAAAGCAAGTATTTTGTCACATCACAAGAAAATAACTGTTTTCCTAACAAAAGCTAAACAGATGCAGGGCTGTCCTTCACTGGCTGGAGTAGGGACTGTTGACCAGCTGCATTTTCTACTGCTACAGCCCTTTTGAAGCACTGTAATAGTCCAATAAACACAAATGGGTCAGCAATCAGACTGGGCTCCTGTGCAGGACAGCAGCAACCAGGTATTCCTGAAAGTATAAGCTTTCATTTCTTCAACTTTATGAGCACTTAACAGCCAACCTTTTACTATTAGGAAGTTTATTCTCATACTTGCCTCTCCCTCTCATTTTAGGTATTCCATCCAGTTAATGTCTAGAAAATTTACCAAATAGGCTACTGGACTTCTTCCCGCATTTTCAAAGTTAAAACTGGGAATTTTAACTGCTGTGCTGCTAAAAGATATACTACTTGAGACATGTAGAAAGAAAATGCTAGTAAATATCAACAATATAAAGAATAGAAAAAAAATGCACTAACCCTTGTTAGCTTCTCAGTCACACACTCAATTCTCTAAGCTGTTCTGCTCTGTCCAGACTGAGAAAATTAACACTTATGTATTCTTTATTTTTTTTTTAATGAAGCCTATTACAGGAAAAACATGCTGATAATTGCTCACAGTAAGCAACTTTGAACCTCTTGAAAAGAATCCTACTGAACTACTACAGCAACTTGTTTCAAACAATGCATAGGATCATTTCTAGCTAATGAACATTTTGATGACTTCATATTAAGCAGAAGTTTCTATTGTACATGCACCAAAACTAAAACAATCTGTTCCTTGCTTATTTCAGAACCAAGATTTAAAACATAACTGGTTTTATATCAGAATTCCAATATTAGGGCAGCACACAGCAGTAAGATGAAATATGACTGTCTGAACAAGTTTCTTGCAACTGTGCAGATGAAAAATGTTCCTTCCATGACTGATCATGACAAAGAAATCATGAAATGTATTAAATAACTGGTAAAAACTTTCAGATCGAGCTTACACACTGACCAGTAGCACTGGTGCATACTGCTAATGGAAGCTAAATGTCAGTTATTAAATCACCATCTAGAAGCCAGCCAGCTCCAAAGAAAAAGGAAAATTTTCCCTCTGTAATGTGCTGCTTCACTCTAGATGAGAAATTAGATTTCAAAGAATAAAGTGAAAAAAAATTACTTCCATGGCACATTTTGAAACATTCAACAGAAATGCAGATGGCAGTCAGAAGTCTGATACGTATTCAATCCAGTGTCAAGACCAAGTATTTGCTTCTCAAATTATTAACCCACTCCACTAAAATAAGAGCACAAGATTGAATTACATTTCTCAGATCCTGAACTGTTTCCTCAATAATTGCTGATTGCTTAGCACTGTACACCTGCCACCAGGTATTCCTTTACAGATGTCAGAAATAATTCGTAAATCTGATACCATGCAAGATTACCATTTCAAGAACACACTATGAAATGAGTGAAGTTGTAAAAAAACCCCAAAAAACTAAACAGTGCTGTTTAGAAGCAATTAACTATGTGAGGTAACTTAAAAGTAAAGCAATCATGTTTTCAGCTCACGCACTGAGTGCCAAGGAGTTCCACAGTATTCTGAAGTTTCACATTCTACACGGTGAAAAGACATTAGGAAAGACTTGTTCCGTCTACTGTACACCACGTAATCACAACACAGACTTTTGAGTATCACTGCTGTGTAATTTATAACAAGTCTTAAACTCAAAAGATTATGTCTATTTGATTCAGTTAATAAAGCAAAATCAACCAACTAGTGGAGTCTTCCATCTGGTGGCTGGAGCTGCATGTGCAATCTATACATTACTACGTCATGCTACTAGCTACAGCACACACCCACAATTTTGGCTATTATACTGTAGGTCTCTCTTTGTAAAAAAACAAAACAGAAGCCATTCTTGCACCTCTACATTGTGTAGAAGAAAATGTGCTGTCTGCAAGGCAGAAAGTATTCAAACTTTAATGTATACATTTATTTAACAATTAACCCACACACATTCTTTCTGTTTACCTCTTTACTTTCAGAAGTGTTAATACACCTGTTTATTAATTCCATTTAATAACACTGCTAATTTTTGGCTCTGAAAAAAGTGAATAAACCTGTAGCAGAGGTTTGAATTGAAATGTCATAACTACATCCATACTATGTTTCCATTTGTATTGTCCACATCTGTGTATTTTACAGAAATGCTCCTCAATCAGAATAAAAGCATGATCAACACAATCTGCACAACTTAAGGGAAACAGACTTTTTCCCTTAATATTTTCCACAGTAGGCTGATAAAAACAGAAGCTTTTTTCAATAAGACTTAAACAAACTGACTTCCATACCTTGGCAGCAACGATGCTCAGTCCCATTCCATTTTGTTTTTTTAGTGTTACAGTGATAATTTCAGGTTCTTTTCTCAAAGGCTGAGCCTATCAAACAGTGAAGGGGAAAGATGAAAAAATTCAAAAAAAATCATATTCACTGTCAGGCTAGTAAAGTAACTAAGCAAAATAGTTCATTACAAACAGAATTACTTTGTTAGAGTAGCAGGTCTCACACCTAAATAATGTATCTTGTTCTATTTTACAAGTAGAATACATACCATTTAATTAATATGAATTCATATTAAGTACTATACACCTGTGTTGTACTACACTGCTGAAACTCTGATGTCTACTAATTGTTTCTCCTTTAATTCAGTAAGGAGGTCACTAATCAAAATGTAACAGGTCTATAAAATTGTATTAACTTTTAACAAAAGCTGAAGTTCAGACTCCATAGGCCCCTATTACAAAGGTGACTGTGATCTACATAGAGAGCTCAATTTTTAGTGCTGCATCTAGAATATATTATCTTTGCAGAATTATTTAAAAAGGCAGTTAATTTCAAAGGCAGAGTTAAAGCTTTGAAATAAAGTTCTAAAAAATTTCACTTCTGAATACTCTTGAATATAACCAAGTTTCCACACATGTTCAGTAATTCTTTTTTTAAATCTTTCAACATTGCCAGTTCCTCAACTCAAAAAGTTTTCATCACAATCTTTATTAGCTGAAGCATGTCAATTGGAGCACATAAGCTTGTATTCATACTGAAATGTAACTACAAGTTCCACAAAACCCATGACAAGTAAAAATATAAGCCAAGGAGAGTAATTAAAAAAAAAATTAGCACCTTTTGACTGAGTTCAAGTATTAGAAATGCAGACAGTTTTTAAGCTGAAAATACTAATTAAAAATATGACACTATTTCTGTTTAGTTGGTCCAAAAATATTTCACATAAAGCCACAATCTTTCCAAAACCAAGCTGTTCTGTAACTTTGATATTCTAACAGACAAGCACAAAAAACCCACCACAAAACAAACGAACTCCTACAACAGAAAAGAAAAAAAAATTTGCCTTGTACTGAATTGAGACCCTTTCTAGTAAGTATAATGTAAAGGAAAACTAAGGGGGTTTTTTTGTTTGTTTTCTGGGAAAAAGCATCAGACTAGAACCCAGTACTAATTATTTGACTGGTAACTGCCAATTTATAAAGAAAAGCAGTCTGCAGTTCCATTCATAAGTTATTTTATAGATCCATGTCCATATATATTTTTGCCTGTGTTTAGAAGAAATTTCTTCACTGTTTATTCTCAGACTGGGGGAATATGACAAAGCTTGCTTATGTGAAAATTATAACCATGCTACAGCCTAGAAAAACAGTGACTTAAAAAAAATCTCAAACAGTTTGGTAAATGCACCAATTCACTGATTAACTACATGCTTAACAATGAAGCCTATTCTTCCTAATAAGGATTAAAACTGATCACATAGAACTCAATGCCTTTACAAGACTGCAGTTGATATATTCACTGAATCAATACTTACCAGCTCAGCATTCTCATGGGACAGGTGACTTTCATAATCTGCACCTTCAAAGTATATTGTCCATGTGCCTGGTGACCTTGGATGAGGTATTAGTCTACAAAAACCTAAAAGAAAAAGTAACATCAATAGTCATGGTATTTTCTCAAGAGATTAATTAAAATAAAATAGTATTCATCTGTTTTATACTCATTAATGTGTCAAATGTTCTATCTCAGATGCCATTATAGGCTTTGCTGCAATTTTATGCTATAACCTATGAAATCCTCTAGTTCTATAGCTGTTACTTCTCAGAAATATACTTATTTAAAAACACTCAGAGAAAACTCCAGGGCTACAAAATATTGCTTTTACCAACCAGATTCAGAAGAGACATGAAACACCAAATCAACTTTTAGAATACAAACTACCAGAACTCTGATTATAACAGTGTGACAGAAATCTACTTTAAAGAGGGTCTAGCTAACCAGTCTCAGCATGGATTTAGCAGAGGAGGAGCTTTGAGTGCACTCATTATGGTTTTAAAGGCACCACTGTAATTAACAGATATTTAGTTTGATTTACTTTTTGTTATTTGAAAAATTCCTAGAATTTTGAAAAAGAAACCACAGCAGTTCAGAAATATCCAACATTTTCTCCTGAATCAGAGATATTGAGAACACACATCACAAAGAAATTATTAATCACTCCTTCCAAATGTATGATATTCTCCTCCTCATAAAGACAATTCAGCAATTTTTTTTCCCAGCAATTCAGTTTACACTGTTTCCCTCCAAAAAGTCCTTCAGCATAATTTCAGGGATACCCAAAAAGCAAAATTTTGAACATATGCAATGAAAAAGCCTTACTTATAATGAATATACAGCCATTTGCATGGCAACTGGATTATACTTACTAATTCTAATTTAAGAATTTATTCTACTAATCTCCTTTAGTCTCAAAAGTACATCCTCTGTTACTCACTGAACTTTCAAAACAGTTTCCTACTTTTCTTTTAGCTTTTCTATACACTAAGTTGGAAGCAACAGTTGCAAAGGTTCACTGTAGTACAGAGTGAGTCTGCTTTTCAATAGCCTCCTTTGCTACAGCCTCTCTTTTACCTTGACATTCCTTTACAAGCTTTTAAACAACTGCTTTTAAGCAGAAAATTAAGAAATTCTAATAAAATTAAGTAGCAACAAATAAAGATTATAACTTGTTCATTTACTGTAAACGCTCTGCAGACAGATCCCCCCGCTTTACTTTCACAAGTTTAAGTCAGTTTTATCACTTTCATGACCACAAGATCTTTCATCTACTTGTCATCTGAAATTCTGGTGGACTACAAAATGCCCAAACCATAAGTTCTTGCACTGATCAACAGTGAAAGAACTATTTTAAGCTCATGGAGTTTTTTAATGTTACATGGAAGCAGATGATGAGTAAAAAGAATTTATTTTAAATACTTAATTCACATTAATTTTAAGAAACAAAAAAGTTTTGGAGCAAAGGCAAAACAATGTTTCAGCAGGCACTAGTAACAGCACAAACCTTGAAACTGAAAGAAATGGACAGGGAGAAAGGGTAAGGATTTAAAAAAGCCTTAATTTTAATGGCTTGCAAAAGCAAACACTTGAAGAACATAGTATAAAAAGACTAAATCATGCACAAAGAAAAGTGGCTTACACTTAACTCAAATACATTCTGCATTCTGTGTTTGCTACACAGACCACTGTAAAACAACAAAAGAACTAACCTCTTTGACAGAGTGGATCTAAAAATTCTTGTAAACCACTTGGGACATTTCTGACAACATCACAGGAATAGCCATCTTCTGGTAAAAGAAAAGGTAGCTGTAAGTCAGGATCCTCTTCCAGCTGGACTTCTCGGCCATCGCTGCGAGCAAGTTCATCAGCTGTATTTTCTGCAACAGTGACTACATTCTCTATCAATTCCTGGACAGAAGGCAGAAAGATACTGTTACTACAAAAGGATAATTTCATTAAGTTAAAAAAAAATCTTACATTAGGAAGATGCTAAATTGAAAGAAAAACCAAATTGAAAAATAAATTACCAGATATAAAATTTCTTTGGCTCTGCTAGCGTACAGTCAGTACACTGCATTGCTTTATTTTACGAAATCCCATAAATAATTGTATTAGCAAATGTGACAGAAGCTCTTATTTTTACTTCAGTATTTTCCCAACTTGTGGTACATGTTTTTAATATATTAATATTAACAATAATAACAACAAGCCAAGCAACTATGGAATTCTACCTATGTGTAAACAAGTAATATAAGTTATGTTCTTCAGCAAAAGACTTTGTAGCTTGGTAGCCAATAATAAAAACATCTCCAAGCTACAAATCCTTCTTCCCATTCTCCCAACACCTTTCCCGCTGTTTTATTAGTGCTTCTGACTTAATAAACAGATGTATCCAAAGTTAATAAAATATAGACTTGGTAGACAATGCATTCAGTTATATAAATGTATTAGACTGCCTCTTGCCTCTGCCTTTTTCTTTTTTTTTTTTTTGTGATCAGTGAACTACCGGTTTACCCAAAGAGTGTTTTTTTACAATTTTGCAAGGAACACAGCTGTATTTTGGATTTTGCCATGGATAAAACTTACAATATTCAGTTGTCTTAAATATCCAGATAAAAACACAGTCCCCAAAGCAACACTACATATGAATATATATACACACACACACACACACACACATACATACAAATTCCAGGTATCAATATGTTAATCAAAGGACAATCCGTCCAATGCTGGTATGAAGGGATTCAAGATCCCTAAATATTTACATCCCACATGTTAAAAAGTGTAGTGTTTCTGATGATTTCCTTTGATTTCTACAAATTATCAAACTTTGTTCCATCTGGTTACACACAGAACCAGATTTTAGGGGTGCTCTGTTGTCTCTTCTAGCACCTTTCTGTATTTCATGACAAATGGTGTAAGATGCAGTGACACCTCTCTGAATATGTGCAACATGGAATGGTACCTTCCTTTCCAACTCAGTGTAAGAGATTCTTGATAATACCCTCCTTGAGTCAGTAAAGTACATCCACCAAAGCTAAGATAGCTATTTACAGACAGTGTTGTTTTTTTTTTTATCTCAAGTATGTTAAAACTACCCAATGAGTGATAAAGAGACTTACTGTTGGGATGAGTGGTTCATCTGGAGCACAGTGATAATTCTGCAACAAAGCTTGTAGCTGCAGAGAATTCAGCTTAAAGCAAGTACTGTTAATATTTGGAACATCTGCATGTGAGTATTTGTCCATGGTAAGCAATGTGGTTGCCTAGAGGGGAGAAAAAAGTCCCAAATGACGAATTCAAACCAGAATAAAACTTTAAGACTTGTGTCTAAATGTTCTCTCGATATGACAAAGGAAAAGAGAAGGCAAGAAGACAGATTTGTGACAGAAACAACATATATAGCCCCCAAACAAACACTAAATGTCTCATGTACCAAAAGATTAATACTGAATCTACCATAAATGAAGCATATCAGTTTTTCAGCTACTCTTCTTGTCTCTGTTCAATATAGTTACAGCTCAGTCTTATAAATGGAAATTTAACAGCCATGTTCACTATTAATTTCACTTGTAACTTAAAAAATTAACAATATTGAAAATATGCTTTGTGTCTTAACCTCAATGCTACCTCAGCATTCCAGGATTGATTCACACAACCTATACTTGTCCACATGCTATTTTCTAGGAACACAACATAGGCAAATATTCTTTTTGAATACATGAATATGTGAGAAATGTTCATCACTAATACACTCACCTGTACTATTCTGCTCAGGTGGCAATCAGCAGCTAATTCTAAACCTTGTTTTTCTGCCCAGGCTTCAATGTGGCCGAGCTGTTGGCGAACAATAGCTCCCCAGTAATGTGAACATAACCCTGAATCTGGGGCTGTAACTAATCTGTTAAAAAGCCACATGTTGATAAAATGAAACAGCTGGGAGAAGAGCTGTATGGTCAGAGCAGCATTCACTCTACATCGTCGCAACAGGGACATGGCTCCAGTCAAGGTATGCAGCACATCATCTACAGAGATAAAACAAGAAGTCACTCATGTTCACAAACTGCAAGGTACACCTGGTTCAACACAGAGAGACTAAAGTCAGGCTGGTGAATGCTAGGTGGAATCTACGCCTATTTAAGTTACACAGTCTTTCAGAAATACATTTACTGCTCCATGATTTTGAAGATAGAGCAACATTAAAATGCTAGGTGGAAAGTAAACCCTGCAATGAAAGAAATTCTTGGGGAAGAGATTTAGCATACAAGTAAATAACTGGCTGTACCTGACGTTTAAATCACATCCTCACTTCAGTAAACCCATTTTTCTATTAGTTTTTATAACAAGTTGCAACCATCATATTCCACTGTTTCAAATGTGTATTCTTATTCCATAGCTTACACAAACCAGCAAAATATCAAATTGTACTTAGAAATTTCAGCAGAAGTTATTTGCATTTTATGATGCAGCTAAACTACAGAATGCTCCTTCTGTTTACACAGCAGATTTTCAAAGCATTATTCAAAATCTGATTTTCCAATTACTCCATTGCAGTATCACCTAACAAGCAACAGGGACTTCTATTAGCATCACCAAGAGCAAACACCCTCACATATGCTTTCCTAGTGGAAGCAACACATATATCTCCAGGTCTTCTTTAAAGCAATACTTTTAATCGGAAATCTCTTTTGAAGAGACCATCAGTTTTTTCAGAATTGAAACTCAGGATTGTGTCTGAAAAAATTACCTGTAAGTTATAAGAAACCTATAAGGCAGCTCAAAAATAAATGAAATAAGAACAGCATCTGCTTTTATTCCAGTATCAGTTTGCTACATTTTCTGTGTTTGTGTCCCCAGAAGTACTCTCACAGTACAGGGCACTACAAACATAGCAGTGCATCATCAGTCTTCCTTAAAGGCTCAGTGCAGGAGAAAAAGCAAGAACAGAACGGTTAATACCTAAAGTACCAGAAAGTATCTATGAAATAAAATAAACACTCTTCATAGTTCAACAGAATACCCTATTTAATTGCTCTGCATATCTCTTTTCCTTCAATTATTAGGAGTAGAAGTCTGAGCACAGTCAGTGAGCCAGGATTACAGACACAGGAGCACACATGGAGCAGGGTGGACAGAACAGCCCAGCAAAGTTCATTGCTGTGAAGCAAGTATCATGGCAGGGAACCCTGTCAGGAATGCTGACTGGCCAGGTCAGCTTGACCTTAGCAGCTGGGAGGTTTTTGACCAGGTTCTCCCATACCATCTCTGCAGTAAAACTGCTGAGGTGAGGACTGGATAAACTGATAGCAACACACGGAGAGAACTGGCTGTCCATAGGACTTGGTGGATTTGCAGGTACCATGTCCAGTTGGCAATCACGGATTAGTGGCTTCCCTCATGTTTTGAGGTGAGGCTGATAATATTTAATTAAGGACTTTAATTAACAATCTGAGCAATTTGATGGAGCGCATTCTCAGCAAGTTCACAGATGATACCAAGAGGGAGCAAAATACTGATATATTAAAGAGCAGCAGTATTTTTCAAAAGGGCCTCAGTAAGTTAGAGAAATGGGTGACAGGGACTTCATGAAGGTCAAAGGCAACTGCCAAGTCCTGCATGTGGTACAGAGTTAAGTCTGTGCAACAGCATAGGACAAGTGCCACCTGGACAGAAAGCAACCCTGATGAAAATCATGGAGAGATCCGAGTAAACATCATTGTTTGAAAGGTATCCAGTTGCACACTAAGCTGCTCAGTCAGCAGCAGTGCAGCTAGCAGGAGGGAGAGAGGCAAGCAATCCTTCCTATGCATTCAGCATTGAGAGACTGCATTTGGAGCACAGCATCCAGCTTCAGAATCCCCGGACAAGGAGGATACAGATTTAAGGGACTAAATTCAGCAGAGAGCTGAATCACCCATACAAAATCTATCCAAATAATTCTCAGGGATTAAGATAACTTGTAAATGTAATATCAGTAGCAATAAATAGATTTTTTTCTTAACAATTAAAAGTATGGTTTGGAAGATACAAAGATGAAGCAGTCTAACCTATTTTAGGCCTCTGAGGATTATTTTCCTCTGGGTCATCAAGGAATGCTGGCATGTAGTTGTTAAGCTCTGACTGCAGACAATGAACCAGGTATCTGGAAGGGAATGGGGAAAAAATGAATTTTAAATCCTCTATGTGTTCATTACAAATGGTTCTAAAGAAAAGAGTTCTATCAAATTATAAGATTCCTGAAATTTCTGTGTTGTGAATGTGATTATAGGAAACCCAGTAATACTTTTTAAAAGGCCTGAGAGACCAATTTGCCCACAAATTTCCTAGAAACGTTGGACAAAGAATTAGGTTGTCTGGAAACAAGCACAGACATTTACATGCAACATTACTACCACACTGGTAAGAGACAGTCATATGCTGCACAAAGAGATGCTGTCAGGCCAATCTTGGGTTCCATAAGTTTGCAAAAATAATTTTTTCCAAACAGAAATACACTTTTCTTTGTTTTCAAATCTAGCAAGAGTAGTACTTAAAAAAAAAATCATGTTGTGCCCCAACACACAAAATCCTGAAATGGCCCTAAGGATTTGTGTGAGAAATTTTTTGATTCTTTTATTTCTCTTACCATTAACAACCCCAAAAAGAAAATCTGTTTTAGTATCCTTTCTCTTCAAATATTTAAACATTCTCTTTAACTCTATTTTTGCTAATTCATTCATATATTTTCTGTTAAGAACTGAAACTAAAAAGGGATCCGATTGTAAACACATGTATACAAGAAAATATTTCATGGCTTTCTAGAACTCCCTCTTTATTTCACTGGAAACACTTTTAATGAAATACCCACAATTGCTAGAAATTACATCTGTGACAATTTCAACCAGTCCTGGAATATATGTCAGTTACCATCAAGTGACATATTCACAGCAGACTTCTTTCTGTTCATACTTCAGTTGTGCTTTTTTATTTGCCTTCTAAGTATATATTCTAGGGGTCTCCAGAAGTTTAATACATGCATTCGGAATCTGCCATGTTACACTATACTTAGGGAAAATCCACACAGCTAAAATTGAAGAGTAATTTTGCATCCAGACTGCTCATAATGTAGAGAGAGAAATACAGCAACATTCCTTCCTAGCCACAGCAATATTCTATCTTTGATGACTACATCGCAAATTAAAGTAGCAGGAAGTTATTTTAAGATACCAATTCAAGACACTGAGCCGTGGCAAAAGTCACAGCTTCATTAACAACTAGTGATTTAGAGATGCTACAAAAATTGAAAGACTTTGTCAAAATAGCTACTTGCTATACCCTATGCCCAAAATTTAGCAACAGGAAAAAGAAAAAAAAAATAATTTATGGGAATCCATACAAAGGAGTATTGTGCTCTCCTAAAACATTTTGAAAGTTCAAAAAGCAATTACAAGGTTTCATAAACTACACATATTGCCTTTCTGAGAAACAGAACCCCTCAGAGCTAAACTGTTCAACCATGGTTAGGTCTCCCAGTCCCATCATAGCATTAAAAGAGCACACAATGCAGTATCTCATACAAAATGAAAATACTATATTTAAAACAGTCACCCTACAAGTGGGAGTAAGCTGGGTCTAAGTCACCCAAGGTACACTGGGACTTCTCTCAACATTAGTTTCTGATTTGCAAATTTGCTGAGAAATAATTGTTCAGTAGTGGCTCAGGGAGAAGAAAAAAATCTGAATATGAACAAAAATGAAGCCTTTCTTTTTGATTAATGCTGCGCTCAGCCAATGTTATCTTCATTCAAGGACATTTTTCTTTTAGGGTTTCCTTTCCTATTTGGGTATTTAATTCCATTTTTCCTTTAATCAGTATTGTAATTGCCTGAGTTGATAGGTATAGACTGATTTTTACTCCAAGCCAAAACCTGTCCTTCCTTTTTTTAAGAAAAATCTATGCAAAAAAACCACTATGTAAATAGCTATTTATGAGAATTATGAAAGTAGATTATATTTAGAAGCCTTAAAGAGCACAAGATTACTTTAAAGACCCAGGAATATTTAAGCCTATGCATTTACATACTAACAGCAAAACTAACGTTCCCTCACAATTTCACATTAAATTAAGAGAAAGCAATTTTCATTGGCAGCCTCAACTATCACAAGATCCTCTAACAGATCCAACTTGCACACAACTCAGTGATCCATATTCACAAAAGAGTGCATCTGTCTAAAGAAGTAAGTGTAGGCTGTTCTTTTAAGTTTTCCTCTCAGATATTTAACAATACACAAAGGACATTATTGTAATATCTAAAATTTGGCAGAAACGTGAAGTTGTCCTATAAATCACAGAAACAGAGAAAATGGTAATTGAAATAGAAGTTTGACAGCCATACTTGAATGCCATTTGAACCAAGTGTGCCAAAACATCTTGTGCATCCACAGTAATTCGGCTAAGATCTCTGTCTTGCTTTATGAAATTGAGTAGTTCAGATGCATTTGCCATCCAAAAGGCAAGGGCCCCAGCAATATTCTTCTGTTTCTGTAAGTGGAAAGAAGTAAGAAATAATACAGGGAAATAATTTTCTGATAAAGCATGGCAGCTTGAAAAGGCTCCAAAAGATAGACCAGTACCTCTTTCCCTTTCACCAAACATCTCTCAGATACCAGATATTTGCAAAATATTTGTACGTAATACTGCAATTGCTGTAACTACTAAGTTCAATTTTAACATGTTCACTGAACACATGAAATGCAAATGAATTGCCAATAGCCGTATCAATGAAAGCCACAGTGTAAACATCTAATTACGCAGAACTAAGAGCTTAGCAGATGCAGTATCTGGTAATCTGTGCACTTCTAAGCACATATTCACTACTGCCCACTGCCACGCTGATACTGCGCTCACTGGCTTTGATACCATGTGATTCAGTATCAAGTACTGATCTATCTCACCATCTCCCGACCACAAATGCCAGGCCAGGCAACCTCAGATGAAATCCAAAGAATAGGAACCACAAACAACAAAAAAAAGAAAATAAAGGGAAGAAAAAGAACTTTGGTCATTTCGTATCCACACTGAAGTGCATTAAGCAGAAATTATGGAATGCCGTAAAAGTTGCAAAGTCAAGAAAGGATTTTAGTACTGCATGTTCCAGTTGCTGAATGAGTGTTATGAACTGTTCAAGTCCAGTTGTTTGAGTATTGTATTTTGATATGGAAGCAGCATGAGAAACTGAGCTAAGCCAACATAGCTAGGATCAGTTCCCAGCAAATATATCCTACCTGATCAACCTGGTCTACCTCCTGGAGAAAAACGGACGAAGGAAATCAAACAGAATAGAAGAAAGAAACTTGTGAACAATCATGAAAGCTTTAGAAATCAAACACTAAATATGAAGGTACAACACATATTCACAGTTATACACAGATGCATTAATCAGCTGGCTATGATGCAACTGAGCTCCTTCTAAAAAATTAACTACTTTAATAGGACCAGTAGCACAACAGCTATGAACTGAAGTGCCTACGTGTCACGATTAATTCAAGGAACTAATGCCTCTAGTTGCCATCCAGACTGGTTATTCCATGCTCAGTGTGCCAGAGAAACCTTGCAGAAATTTTTGCAGGCAATGGGGTAACCAGCCATCCAAACAACAGATCCTGGGAGCCATTTGCCCACATCACTGCAATAGAGACAATATACAAATACACACAAAGAGGGAACAAAAACCCCCCATCAAAAAAAAAAAAAAAAAAAAAAAAAAAAAAAAAAACAAAAACAAAAAAAAAAAAAAAAAGGGAAAAAAAACCCCCCAAAAAAAAAAAAAAAAAAAAAAAAAAAAAAAAAAAAAAAAACCAACAACCAAACAATAACATTTAAAAGCAAACAAAATACACAGAACACCTAAGACAGATTTAATACATGACTTTTCAATTAAAGAATGAAAAGATGGCTTGAAACAACAGAAGAGTCAAATGAAATAGCACACTAAGTTTCTTAAATGTTGGTAAATATAAAGCTACACTGAGTTAAAAGAAAAAAAAAGAACCCACCAGATGTTCGTCTGATTATTTAGAACTGACCTCTTAATTACTTTCTTAATTACTTTTTGCTTTCTGTTCAGATCCCTCTCCCCCAAATGCAACACAGTGAGCTTATATGCAAATACTTGAGGTGCTATTATTTTAATTTTAGTTAGAGCTCAAAACATCAAATTGCTGCTCTTTTGTTTCCTCCCCCTTTCCAACCAAAGCACTCTTAACTGACTGAAGATGTGTTGGCACAGAACAAAAGGAAATGCTCCTTCTACAAGCAAATGATAACATTTAAAAAGGATGAAAAATGCCACAGAATGATTTAGGAAAAAAAAATAAGGATACAAAAAAATTTAATATGAACTAGAACATACTAGTTTTAATATGAACTAAATTCCTAATCCTTTTAGAAATTTAAATCTAAATTCTTTCCTTTCTTTTCTCTATCTTTCCTTTCTAATCTAATATAGTGGTTTTTTACTGAAAGCACTGAGCCTTCTCATAGATCTTGCTTATTTTACACCTATCTCATACAAAGTCATCTATGATATTGGGATACAAATATTCATATATAAAGTCACAGATTTAATTTTTAACAAATACTTCTTGAGTAACTTCATAAAGAGACGTGATAGCTTTCTGATTTAGGCAGGTAAAATTAGGAACTCAGCCATTAATTTACTCCCACAATACAGCACAGGAGTTTGTGCACCTTCTCACTACTCCTGCTTTATGTGCCTCACTTCCCTAGCCTCTCATTTGTTTTCTCTGTCTCTCACACCATCAGATCCCCTTCAGTGCAGGAATGCTTTACACTTGAGACACACAAAAAAGCTACTGTGATGCAACTTCTTACATGGTAATTTGACTGTGACAGACATAAATACAACCACTTATGTTACACCTTAGATGAAGTAATTAGACTTAGCTTAGCTTGTACTGTTTCTACTCCACAAAGACAGGTCCAAGCTAAAGACATTTTACTGGTCATTAGAATCAATGTATTTCACTTCGTTCAGCCCATTAGCCTTGAAATTCACTAAAGTTTTACTCTTTTGTCCCAGGTGTATTTTCCCCTCTTTCTTGTGGCTCCTTCACCATGACATTTGAATAAACCTCCTCCCCATTTTTATGCAACCTCTAACTCCCTTCAGTTTATTTCTTGCAACTAGGCAACATGTTCCACAAAACACAAACACTGCTTCCTTGCTGATGTGTTCCTTAAAATTTAGGTTGGAGATGAGATTGTAGGTGAAGTTACAAGGCTGTAGAAATGGCCTTTCACAAAGGACAGTCCAGACAAACAGCTGGGTTCAACAGTTTTGTAATAATATTAGCAGAATTACAGAAAATACATTTGCTTACAACCATAAGGCTGCAAGTGACTTGGGAAGCCCTTCCCAGTGCGGTAAATGACCATTCTCCCAGGATAACCTACTTTCTAGCTTATTTGTTTTGAAATCAAACTGATGTTTGAGTCCCCTCTCCCCTCAGTATCTTCTAGCAGCCAGCTCGTAGGCCATTCAACACAAGAAATAGAAAACTTTATCTCTGCTTTCCAATTGTACCCACCTCTGTCACTATAAGTCTTTTTAGGTTCATTGTAACTAGTATATATTAGTTATATAAACTGACTTTCTTTGATTTAGACCTGTTAACTTCCAGTTCATACTTGAAGCCTACCCTTCTCTGTTTACTTTCCATTCTAGCTGCTGAATTGCTTATGCGCAGGCTCTTGCCAGTTCACGTTCTCCCATACTGCCACAGTCTCCTCTCTTCCACAGCCAGATTTAATTTCCTTTCTTTTTTTTTTTAAACAAGAGAGCCTTTTTATACCATTTCAATTTTATCAACTATCCATTGACTGTGACATCAAGATTCAAGTGACTGTGACATCAAGATTCAAAGCAACATACTATTCTTCAGAAGCAAACTGCCCTCCAGACTCTGATCAACTTCAGAATGTACACAGAAGGCAAATCTTACTTCCTATTGCAAAACGTCCTCAACACCAGCATTTTCTCCCAGTCTTTCTTGTGAAAGGTGGGAAGCTGCTGTATAAGATTATACAGGTGCCTACAGCTAACATCCCCCTGCTGAAAACTTCACTAAATCTTTCCAAAACCTGAACAGAAGCTGAACAGCTTTGGTTTGCTATGAGTTTCATGCCACTCCTGATGTTTACTTTCCTACTCTCCCTTAATCAACCTGTTGTGTAAAACTTGCGCTGCAAATTCTCTAAGGCAGGACTGACACATTTGTTATGCCTGTACAGCACTTAATGCAGCAGCAGGGTCCTTGCTGCTTCTCTGGCAGCACTATTTGCAAACACAAACACACCTGTTTTAATAAATATAGAAACATATTTCAATTTTTCTTCTGATAAAAACCTGCAGACAAAGAAGTTTAATTGATTAATTACTGAGGATGCATGAACTGGCACTCCTTTTTGAGAAAAGGACCAGTCTGTTTTATCAATGCAAGGTACACAATCCAAGGTATTGTCTAATACCACAGACAACCCAGTGGATCTTATCCTGCATTTCTACTCAAAACTGAATTCTCCCTGTGATTCTGTAGAAGTCTTGCACATATAGTAGCAAGAGTGTTAGACTACATGTAAAATGCTGGAACATTTGAGAACTTGCATTTCTCTTTACAAAGCTTGGTGTCAGCTTGGTTCAAGATGTCCAAGTTTTATGTTCAAGATGTCCAACCATTTTCGTGGTTACAAAAGTTGTAAAAGTAACAAGGTCAAAATTTAAAAGTCATGACTCTTTTTAATATGTTCATTTCAAGTATCGATCAGTGCAAACAAATGCTACCTATACAGTATTCTTTAATAAGCTCATCCAACTTGTTTTACAAGGGTTCACAGCCAGAAATGTTTGCAAAATCTTACCTTCTAGAAGAGTCACCTCTTGTCAGAAAACAATCTTCAGAGCAACAGCCACTCCCTAAATTCCCACATTGCTCAGGAGAGAGTTTCTTACCACTGACATTATTCACTGACATAAAAAGACGTGACTGCCCTTCATAAGGGCAGTCAATGCAGGTTATTATTGTTTAAACAACAACTGTTAAGGGTCAGACTAAGAAAAAGGATAAGACGTTTCCTACATTATTAAAAAAATGAAGGTAATTCCCTTGACACATTTTGGCAGAGTAACTCACCTGTATCACTCCTTCCATCATGTTCACCATCTTGTTGACTATTGCAATGACTTTGTGAGTACGTTCAGTAGGAGTGATGTCAGGTCTGTATTGGCTGGACAATACATACCGACATGTCATGTACAAAACGTATGTTGGCGACAGCTTGAAATGAACTGTCGAGCTGTTGGTGTAATTTATAATGGCAGATAAGAAGGCATCTTCAGCTGTAGACAAAGAGGAAAAGAAACAGTATGCCCTAAATCCAAAGATACAAAATTAAAGAAAATTTCAGAACTTGAGGCATAAAGGATTTTCTTTGGGAGAAGGAGAGGAAGGGAGAGCAACTTACAGGAATTTGCACTCTAAGTTGTCTACTATGTACTACAGCTACTTAGACACACTAACAAAACACTTCTATAAAAAGCCAGAAAATCTGATCATTGGGAAATATTTCTGTACTATCTCCCGAAAATTTGCATCCTCAAGGGAACAGGAAAATGTGAGATTTCTCTTGCACATTTTAGTCCACCAAAGCTCTCCTACTAAAAAAAAAAATCAGTCTTTGCTTGCTAACAAAACTGTTTAGTTTCAAATACTTGAAGTATGGACAATCTCTAGTATGTTATTTTTCTACCAGATAGAGGCCTTAAAAACCTGGGGAGCAAGATAATAAAAAATTAAACTCTAAATAATAATCTAATCAGATTTTATAGAAAATGGGTTTTGACCAAGATGCAATCTATTACAGAAAGCACAGCAAATTATATAAAAGACAATGAATCCGAAGTACTCTTGAGGAGATGGGATTAAAATTCTTTCCACATTTAATCTGGATATTTGAAGATAAGGAGTTGAAATGCAATCAGAATTAAGATATGCATGTACATGCCTCAATATCTGAAGTATCTGTTCACTCTCCTAACAAAACAAGTTACAGTACTAGACTGTCTAGCATCTGTATAGTCATAGTTTCTTTTAATGTTTACTTAAATTACCCTTAAGTTTTCAAACTGACTGAAACAGTACAGTGTAGAAGAATGCATTAATAGATTAGTATTTTAACTTCACAATTTACTCACAGCTTTCCCTGAATTCAATACTGGCAGGCAGTATCAGTTCTGGTCCATGGGTATCCTGAGATCTAAAGAAAGATGAGAAAAATTGAAACAAATAATCCACATGGGTGATATTAATCACTGTAAAGTTACATATTTCTCCAAATACACTGGTTCCAAATATTGACAAAACAACCTTCCACAGAACGACCATTTTTTTTACCTTTCCTCCAGAATCATTCAAGCTGTATTTGCCATCAACACAACAGATAAAAATACAGACTTGGACTGTGGAGTCTGTGATGTTAATGAACACTCTCTCGTGCACTGCACAGCACACTGATAGGATCAGTTTGCCATCTGCCATTGACAGGATTCAAATAACAAATTATTCATGGACATGTGAAAGAAATTGAATGAAGCTTTGTCTAAAATATCAGCTTGCTTTCAACAAATGTACTTTGCTGCCTTTCATGCCCTCAAAATTTATGAAGACCTAGTCAACCTATTTGTCCTTTTTTCTGGTAAAGAGAGAAAGGAGGTCAAATGCAGTCCCTACCCCCGCCTAGCTGTCGCTACACTACACTAAGAAACAGCAATCAGCCCCAGAGTTGTCCTCACTGAAACTGACTGCAGAGCTGCTTTTACCAGAACCCATCAGAGAAATCACACAGTAGAAAACTGAATGGAGATTAGACTTCTCTGATGCCTGCAAAAGGTTAAGTATGTATTTCACAGAATCACAGAATATCCTGAGTAGGAAGGGACCCATCAGAATCATTGAGTCCAACTCCTGGCCCTGCACATGACACTCCAAGTCACAGCATGTGTGTGAGAGCATTGTCCAAATGCTTCTTGAACTCTGTCAGGCTGGTGCTGTGACCACTTCTGAGGTTTTTCTAGGTGAAAAACCTTTTCCTAATATCTGTCCTAACATTACTGCCTTAAGCAAAGGCATTACCTGAGCTGTCCTCTGCAGCTGGGCACCTATTTTTAGGAAATTAGTAAAAGCTTAACATCTTCTGCATGCAGTAACCATATTAACCACATGTAACACAACAGGCAGCTTTCTACTTTCCCCAACTTTGATAAAGAAAGGAATATAATACAATTATATTAACCTCGTCTTATTTGTCTTATTATTCACCTTTATAGAGCAGTGATGAACAGAAAACCCACAACATTCAGTGTGGGCTGGAAGTTGTACAGTAACAAGAACCTGAAACGTGCCAGTGAAGAATTTTTTGGTTTTTTTTAAACTAATAAAGCAGTTCACAATTACAGTTTACAAAATGAGACCAGAGTATCCCAGAGGAAACCTAACTAGAAGTCCACAAAATACATCCATAAAGGGGAAGAATTCCATGAACTCAGGCAACTCACTGCCCAATTTATTAAGTCCTAATCTGACATCCTGGCTTTGCTAATTTGTTATTCTCATGAACACAGTGAATGTATCTGAGAAAGAGCACATGATAGAATTGCTATGTTTAGATAAATAAGACTGAATACACAACACATATACAGACATCTAAGATATATATAGAAATAAAATACCAGTGTCAGGGCTGGTGAAGAAGGTCTCTGATGAAGGTTGTAGTTATCACAAATTTAAGTGTGATCTAGATGGCTCTAAAATATTTTCTGCACCATAAGAACCATGGTGAAAAAAAATATTTGTAAAAACTATCAATGAATACTCTCTTTAGAAGGAATTTAAGAAGTTAAAAAAACCCCAACAAAATGAAGCCAAGATACAGCTCACAGATGGCTCTGTGTTTTTGAAATACAGAACTACAGTACAAGATAATCCTCTTCACAGAAATTTAATACACTTCATACACATAGAGAGGCACAAATCAAGAAATATTAACAGCAGAAGCCTCAAGAACTTCTGACAGGCTATAAAAGGTTCAGAAAGAAGTTTTGTTCGTCTTCTATGAGAAAATTACTATTAAAATACTAGTAATTCAAGAAAGAGATTAATCTTCACAACCTTAATAAAATTCTAAAAAAGAATCTGAAGATGACCAGGCACTCTAACAAGAGAGTGCAGAGTAGAACTGAGTTGCATTCTAGTCTAACTTCACTGAAAGTATTTAAAAGATGCCCATTACAGAACACTCAAACATTCAAGTGGCGGCACAATTTTCTGCCCTTTTTTGGTTGTATTTTTTCCTGCCAGTCACATCTCTGAACTCTTTTTTTCTGTCTAGTGAATAATATATCAATTTAAAGGTACAAAAAGCTTCATTGCAAGCTTTACAACTTGGATCACTGCATGTTTTAACCCTGCAGCACATTTACCTTACCTTTTACCCATTTATCACAGCTATTCATCTATTATGTGATAGCAATAAAATCTTGTATTTTTTGAAATATTAGAAAAAAAAATCTATTCACATTCTCATTGATTCACTGAGGTGTGATAGGAGACTCTAGAGATAATGTGATCCAACTTCCCTGCTCAAAACAGGGTCAAAGAGCAAGCTGCTCACTACCCTGTCCAGTCATGCTATAAGTATCTTCAAGGACAGAGACACCTGCTGACAATAGCACAGTAAACATAGCAATGACCTGGTTATTTCACTTTCCAGAGTAAATCACATCATCTTGCCACTGATAAATGAAAATTTTAAGTAATTGTACTTTTCATTCCATATGACATGCCTAACCACAAATCAACAATGATGTGACACAATTATCAGCCTGACTTTACAAAAAGAGAACCACAAATAACAGAATACTTAAGCAAAGGATTTGGTTTTTGGGTTTTTTTAAGCATTGTGAAGTTTTTTGCTTTGGTTGTTAATCCTGGGGTTTATTTTGAGAGAGATCTCAAAGGAAATCTCATTCTCCATACAGAAAACCAGATAATTTAAAATACTTTAACACAGCACTCGATCTACTGGAAGAAAAAATCCATTTTTTCTGTTCTGAGAAGTAATGGACCCCATGTTTCCTACCTGCTGTCCTGTCTGCGGTAATCCTGCTGGTCTGTTCTAATCATTGGCTTCACCATTCCTCGCTCGGCGGTGCTGGATGCAGAGGATGTCCTGTCACCGTCCAGCCTGCTGGTGCTCTAATTCAAAACAGCAGGACAGGTGCTTAGCATGCAAGCACTGCATGAGCCAGTATTTGTGCCCAGCACAAGCTGAAGTCTGAGGCTTGAAAAGAGATAGGGAAACAGAGGAAGGGAGCATGGCACAGAGAGCGACAGCTCAGCAGGCGTTTTCCCCACAGTGAAGCACTGAAGAGCCTACTTCCAATGCAAAAGAGAACAGCCAGCTTTGAGCAGCTCTTTGTTAATGCACTGCTAGAATGTATAATGTAGCTTTCAAACATCTTTAATCAAAAGTTGCATAGCTACAATACTAAGTAAGAATGAGTTGGGAATCAAAACTTCAGGTAAGAGATAAAGTTAAATGTACTTACAAATTTAAAACTGGTCATGCTCCCCCACTCTGCTTCTGCAATGGCTCCAAGTGTTTGCAACTACTGATCTATAACATAGTTTGTCCTGATCTTAAGGAAAAGTCTGATCTGGCAGGCAGTACAAAATTTTCAGGACAAGAAGGGGCAATTCAAACTGTGTTATTTCTTTTATGTACCATATAATTTGGTTTTTTTTAGTGTCTCATGCTCCTTAATAGGAAGCTTTTAATTTATGATTTCTAATTCAAATCAAATCCTATCAGCAATGGGACAAATATGCTGCTTTAAACAGCAAAATAAATAGCGATTTTTTTCAGCATTAAGAGTAGAAAACAAGACATCAGTAAAATAGCAAGCGTTCCAACATTTTGTAAGGAATTTCTAGGACTAAATTTGCTTTAACACAAGAAAACCTGCCAACAAGTGAATCTCAGAGCAAGAGTTTGAACTAAATCACTTTTCACCACCACATCTCATAGAACTTTCATTAAAGTTACTGTTACCCCTTTTCCAAACAGAAAAGCAAACTTAGAAGAGAGCAAACGTTAGAGAATGAGTGATTCATCAGTGCTTTAACAAGATGTCATTCACAGTCTCAAAGAGTACAACTAAAAAAGAAATTAAACTTTCCCTAAGTCCATTAGAAGTATTTATCTAATGACTGTGAATATTATATGAAGTATGTTATATAAAATCAGAGATTCTTAGTGTGAGAAGTTTTAAGACATTTTATTAGTTTACAAAGTTCCTGTTCTTCCTTCTAAAATATCACTAAAATTCCTATCAGAAGTAGATAAAGAACACATGCAAAATAAAAGAAAGCACTATCCAATGCTACCAAGAAAGTAGAGAAACTGAATCAAGACTGTGGAAAGAAAACAAATAAGACTAAAAATACATTCAAAAGCTATCAGAGTTATTAATGCCCACACTGCTGCATTAATATGACTAAATATTTACAAGTATTTCACTTTTTTATAATAAAAATAAAACATAAAAGGGAATGTAGTTCTGGGAAGATTACTCAATTTCATACTGCTGAAATAATTTATGCTCTCATTTCATCTGAGGCATGTGATCACAGCAAGACATTAACCATTGTGTCATTTACTCTGTTTGCTATTGGAGAATGCAATTCTGACACAAAATCTGTTAACAGAAAGTTCAGAAAGAAAGCATGAAAAGATTATCACTTCATAAAATGTTTATGACTGCAGAGACAGTTTGTTTAGTCAATGTGTGCACAGGAGCTCTGCTGAAGTCTGAAGCCACATCCATTAACTTTTAAAGCCTAGTTAAATTCAAACTGAACACCCTTTCAAATTTTATATAAAACATTTATTTACCCCATCACAAATGACAACAGCCATATGCTACGCACATGAGGTAACAATGTACCAGTTCTAGCAAGAATCTCCACCTGCATGTAATCTGCTTTCCATAAGTCAATTTGGGGAGAAACTACTTCAGGTTTGGAGAGTTTCCCTTTCTAAAAAATGTTATTATTCTTGACATGAGATGCATGCCCAATGCCAATACAAATTTAAACAAAAGGGTTTTGGGGAAAAAAAACCCCACCCAAAGCTAAAATAATAATGCATATAAAATCTGAGCCCATCCACGAGGAAAAACAGCAGGGGAGACTGATAAATTGGCCACGCTTCCCCAGATACTACTGATGTCGTAGTTTTGATTTAATTTACACATGTTCTTATTTATTGCTAACTTAGTCATAATACAATACCTTGCTTGCTGGTAATGCTGTTCCACTGTGAATATCTCCCTCCAGATCAAATGTGGTTTCCTGGACACCTCTATAAGCAAGATAACATTTCCAGTATGTTTTAGAAATGATATTAACATTTAACAAACAAGGAACAGAGTAACCAAAATTAGTAAATTAAAATTCAAGAGTTATACCATGAGTCCAGTTAATATTAACTTTTTACTACTGTATTAGTTCTTCATATTAATAAAAGCGAAAAAATATTTATACAGGTAATTTCATTTGCAAAAACAGATTCATAGCTAATTTCTTCCCAGTCAAGTGAGAACATAAATAAACATCATACACATAAAACATGTTCATGACATTGCAATCACTACAGTAGACTAGCTACAATTTTCTACTCAGCTTTTTACTATTAAATGTATAACAATGTAAATAATTCATAAATCCTACTAATGCATATTACTATCTCCTTATTTTATTTCAATATTTGAGTTCAAGCTGCAATAGCACTTTGCCATAGATTTGATTGTCCAGATAAAGTTCTGCAGTGCTTTCCAGCTGACTGTAAGCAAGAGCACTTATTTATTGATCCGCAGGCTAAATGCAGAATGAACTCAAGATTTAAGCAAGACTTTAACATGACTCCACATGACTGGAGGTCTTCTTGCAGACAGGGCTTACAAAAAGCACAGTGTCCTTCCATAAGAAAATACAGTGGGGAAAAAAAAAATGGCTAAAGCATGCATCTATATTAACTCAGCGGATAAGCTTCTTTTCCTAGGTATCTTTCTCTCACTCATCTCCATGCCAATTTGTTACTTTCCTAAATGACATTATACAATAATGTGTATTGTAACAACAGTAGCCTCATTTGGAGCCAGAGAAGATGGAAAATAGGATGTTGGTTCTCCCCCTGCTCTACAAACTGATTTTAAGATTGTTTCTTCTGAGTATTTCTATAGCCATTTCACAAAACACCTGAACCCCTATGAGTCACAATATATATGATCAGTATTTTTATTATGCCCCTGACAAAAATATGAGTGAGAAACAACATGGTAGATTTCCAGACTGTCAGTCCTTGCAACACAGAAAAGTGGGTAAATAATTACACTATAAAAAGTGGTTGTTATATTGAGACAAATAGTTCCCTATCTTAGCATCTCATTTCATGACTACTTTATTTCCAAACCCTTTTAGTGGAATTTTCAAAGTTATTATCTGAGAAAAAACAAAAACTAGACTCTCTGAAAACATTCAGCAACTTCTGGACTTTTCCTGAAGCTTGAATGAACTGTGAAATACATGAAAATAAGGCATTATAGTGTTTTTCACAGAGAAGTGAGCATGAGGAACATTGTTTGAATACTTCATAATGAAAAAGATACTTGCTAATCCTACATGAAATCACAAGGTGGAGCTCAAGTATTAAAATTATATACTTAACACTTTAAATGAGCTCACACAGTAATCCCTGGCCATTTATAATGCTCTAATTCTGTATTTTTTCCCAAGGCTCCCCTTCTAATCTCAGTAGAATGAAAATAAATTTTACTCACCCGGTTTTGTGTCTTGGACCTTTGACCATAAGACTTGCATCAGTAGATCTTTTGGAAATAATATGGTCCTGAGTAGGATCCACGAACTTAAATACATGGGAAGACCCAAACTGAACCTTCATTCCACTTTGCAGCATGGTGGTTTCTGAAATACGCTGACCTTCCACATAGGTTTCAGCATCAATGCTTCTCGGGGTTACAGTAACAACTCCATCCATATTAGTGAGGTCACAGTGATGAGGCTGAATTCCTGGACCAAATAACTGGGAATAAAATTAATTAACATAGAATAAAATTAAATTATACTGCAGCAGAAAAAGAAAAACAAAAAACCAAAACCAACCAAACAAACAAAAAAACACAACCCAAAAAAGAAAAAAAAAACCAAACAAAAATCCCAAACAAACAAAAAAACACACAAAGACTAAGATGCAGCTTCCCTATTCTGTGCAGCAGACATCCCTTAATGAAAAATTTTTCACTGTTTTGGTCATATGCTGTTTTCTTCCACTTGCTGTTTTATATGGAATCTCACAATGAAAATAATCATAAACCAATTAATGCACTGACATGGACCCAGGGTACTGTAAGAGACTCCCTGGCATGAACTTCATACAAATATGCTTGTTTTATACTCTTAAAAAATCCTACCTCAACAGGATTAAGACTAGGACTTGAAAGCCATTAAGCAGTTACAGTAACACTGATATGCACTGTTTGATCCAGTTAGCCAAAAAAAAAACCAAAAAACAAAACAAAACAAAAAAATTCAAATAATAAACTTGACTTAAATAATAACAACTTGACTTAAAATAAGAAAACCTTTCTCTTAAATTAAGAGTGGAAGTAAATGAAAACAAATACTAATGACCATTAATACAAAATTTCAACAATATTTTACACGTCAATCTTTGAAGTGTATTTACAGCATATTTTATTGATATTCCACAATGACACATAACACACCAGAGATCAGATCAATACTGTAATATGAGTCTGCTTTTTTCCATACCTGAATGGAATTCTCATCAAATTTTTCTGTTCCAACTTCAGTGACACTTAGTTGTAGACGATAGAGCTTTGGCTTATCTCTGGAGTCAGAACCATCTGTACAGCAAGTGACAAATATTGATTTGCAAGTTAATAAAGTTCAAATATTCACACAATATTTCTACATTTACTGCAACTTAGTTCAGAATAGCAATATTCACAAAAAAAGAAAACCTGAATGACATCCTTTCAAGACTGTTGGGAACTTGGTTGTTCTTCAATGCAAGAACCCTGAAAGTAGAGAAAGCCTGCTTGGAGCAGCTGTTTACTACAAATGCAAAGAATGAAGCAATCAAAAACTACTATTCTGAACATACCATGAAAAACCTATTCTATTTCCTTAGTAGTTTAAGCAACACAACAGCTTTTGTGAATCTCTAAAATTTTATGTGGGTATACCAGTATAGGTGCAAAAGATAAAAATAAAATACCTGCAGATCTCCACAATAATAGTATCTACTGATCTTTAATAAAGTACATGTTTATCAGCAATATCTGCTGTCAAGCGATCCACATACCAAACTGTTTCTAATTTATCAGATACTGAACTAGAGCAGCATGAAAAGACAAGCCTACAAAATGTTTATCTATGATAGCTTTAGCACTTCTAGCCTTATTTTTATAGTTCCATTGACCTATATTTTCATCTCACAGAAAAATTAGGAAAAAAATTAAGTACAACTTCCTACTCCCCTCAGAAATACATACTGTCCAAACAGAACAGAATTTCACAAGATCCAATGGACATACAAAGTGTACACAGTTTAGCTGGTGCCTTCATAGGCCAACACAAATGAGTTTTGGCATAGATATAAATCCTCCCCAATGCCCAGAAAATCCTACAGCTTTAAATATGAGTGGAAACTGAAGTAATACTGTCATTTATAACTTCTCTCCCATCTCTTTTCCAAAGCAAAGTTGTAAAAAAGAGAGGCTGCAAGACAAAGAATGTCTTACCTGTGAAAATGAACAATGATTTCAAGTAATCTCCAAAAAAGAATATTATTATAGCCATGGCACATACATTGATACTGTCTGCAGTAGGCTACTAGTTATCTCCAAAATTTTAAGTGAAAGTCAATATAAACAGAAGCTCCATAAATCTAGTTGTAAATTCCCAGAATCTGTTTATTAAAATCAGAATGCAAACCACTTAACCATGAATTGGTAGTTACTAATAAGCTTCTTCTGGGGCTGTTGGGATGTTATCGGGACATAAAAACACCAGGCACAATTAGTCCATAGACTGGTACTGTAAATACTAAAGTTAAGTGCTGATGCTGTAGCAATATGCAGTTATTGAACAAGGAAACACTATCATAACATTAGTATGTCATCCATCACAAAAGAAGCATTAATCATAAGACCTCTCATTCCTCTAAAGATCTTCCAGGTAGAGGGATAAATCTTTTATAAATATCTGTGTTCGAGTCTAGAGAGGCTTACATCTAATGTCACAGTAACCCAGAAAAGATAATGCTAGTACGTCTTCAGCAATTTGAATTGTGTGCAATATTAAATACTTAAGAATTTCTGATTTACAGAAATTATATGGCTGCATCTTCAGTATCACTAAATGCAGACATGTAATAGATTACTGAATGCATCTGGCTGCTTACACCAAATTCCATTGATTTTTACTATGTCTCCCCATTACTTACACATCAAAACCTGGAGTAGCTCCTTCATTTATTAATTTATGAATCCAAAAGTCAAGTATTTCCTCCTCCTGCCCACATCCTTGCTTAGTATAATTGGCACCCACGTGTGTGCTTTCAAGCAACAATTACTCAAGAAATGTATTTTAGTATCACAATGTTTCTGCTGATGCAAATTAAGACCTTTGCTTCTCTACAGTGTCCATTGTAGCAAGAAAAACACATTGTATTTAAACCACAGAACTAGATACAAATGCAATTTTTTCTTCCATGAAAAGGAGAAAATTTTAAGGAGTTATTAAAAGCTACTTGGGTTATTACTCCATCAGTAATAAAAGCCAATTTCAACAGTAAAAGCTATCTTAATCTTGAAGATAATTACTACAGCATGATGAAAGGCCCTTTTGTTCTAGGGGAAGGATGCAGGAGAGAAGGACAGTTGTGTAATACTACAGTGTAAAGCACATTTCCTGGTTTTCAACTGCTAGAACCTCACCTAAGTGGTATTTGGAATGTATCTCTTATAACTCACTGAAGCAGAATACATAGCAAAGGCCCTGGCTCCCAACTCCTCAGGCCATGACAGTCCACAAAGGCTGATCTTAGCAAAGGATGCAATACTAATAGATTTCATTATTTGATTTATGCACTTAAGAGTCACCATTCACACTTCAAACAATAATGTTATTAAAAATCCTGTAGTGAACAGAAGTGAATAGTCACTGTAATGACATCAAGTCAGTGGTTTGTAACACAAACATGTATTTTTTAAATGATAGGAAAAAAAACCAAGACAGGCTGCTCTTATATTTTTTTATATACTTTAAACATGTACAAATTTTTATTTATATTTTAAGTATGTTACTTCACCACTAAAAGGTGACTCCTACACCATTTTGAAAATTATAACTTCAATTGATTTCACTAGTCCAATGCTTGAAACAATGCTGGGAAATAGTACTGACTTAGCACCAGACCAAACCAAATGATGAAGATTAGCTCATAGAGAACAAGTAAGCCCAAAGTCGAACAAAAATGGTCACACAAAGGACTTGAGTTAAAATTAGTTAAGTATACACTTTAAAAGCATATTTCCTGTGCAAATTCCTAACTACTAAGGGTTTAAACACTAAAAAGCTTAGGAGATGTTTGGGCAGATCTGAAATACCATATTGAATTCAGGAGATAATTCTACTATTACATTTCAGACAAGAAGTGCACTTCCAGCAGAAGGAGCCAATAGTTGGGGGTTTTTTTTGTTTTATTGTAACAGACAACAAAGCTCCTTCAAACTCATGTGCAAAAGTGCCACACATGCCACACTGCAGTTCTGCTCTCAGAAAGAAGGTTGGCCAGGAAAACACCCTGGCCAAGGCTTTCACTCCTCCAACCTTCTGCAATTCTTCTTTCCAAGTTGTTATACCTCCATGTCCTCCACATCTCCCACTGCTATCTGCTCTACAGCTCCAGGTTGCTCTTTTTTTGTGATGAAGCAAAGAAAAAAAGCCTTACAGGTTTGCCTTTCTATTTTTTTTAGTTATGCTCAGTAATTTTAATTTCAGGTTTGTAGGATTTGAGGCTCACATCTGAAAAACTGGGGGTCTGCCATTTTTCTTAACCATTAAATATTATGATTGTACAACTGAAGTTATTAACAACCCTGAACTCATCAAAAGCCATATTCAGAGATAATACAGATGGAATCAGCTTTTCAAAGTGGTGCTGAATGTTATTTCTATTACTGTCAGATTCATCTCAGTTTACTGGTTCATTCACATAACTTGGATACAGAGACAATTGCTGACTGCCACATGTATGGCCACAAGCTACTGAAGTGCACCCTCTACCACACATCCTCTAGAATCTAGTCTTCACTCAATAAAACAGTCATACAAACAGCAATATCAGCAGCTGTGGAGAAGTGGAAAAACTGGAGATACTTCACCAGTAAACTTACTGAATTTGTGCAGTTGCACAGAGGATGAAAGTGAGTCTGCTAGGTTCTTCAGCAAAAATATAAACAGCCTTTGCTTTGACAGGAGGACATTTCTACTGGAATTATTTCTATAATAAATACAAGTATCCTAAAGTGTTTTTTTTTTTTCCAAAGACACAGTCTGACTCTAATGTATGAAAACCTCTTTTTCACATACAGAGATAAAGATTTTAAAAAC
Organism: Bombycilla garrulus; assembly: GCA_013400315.1. Lineage (NCBI taxonomy): Eukaryota > Metazoa > Chordata > Aves > Passeriformes > Bombycillidae > Bombycilla > Bombycilla garrulus. Next base: position 90,308 of record VXBU01004884.1, read on the forward strand.
TGATTTTTTTTTCTTTCATGACATGTAACACAAATTTCAATCTTCGTAGGTAATGGCCCAGTGTTCCTGAGAGCCCATCCATCATTTTTGGTTCAGCATACTCTGTGAAACCTTTCTGCTCTCTGGAATAACAATGCTAACAAAATACTGAATTCAATTCACATAATTGAGCACTGGACACAATTTTGAATACAGTTCTTTAAACCCCAGTATTGCACTCCACAACCACAAAAGAAAGGGTAAGCAAAACTGACTACCACAGGTACTTCTATAGTAGTCTAGAAAAAGAAATGAGGAAACAGGAAAAAAAAAGTAAGAAAAGAAAAAATATTTTGGTAGACATTTCACAATGAAGAGAAAATGGCTTTGTATTATTCTTGTCTTTTGGTCAAACCAGAACACATCTGCACATTTCTCTAAACTCTAAGGAGAATTAAAGATCCATAATAATTTGTACTTTAGGCTATCAATTTCAAGCACTACCAAAAAAACGGAACAAGTCTCTACTGTATAAAGTGCTAAGTCTTTGAAACACAATACTAATGTTAGACAAACCAGGCAGCAAAAATACCAAAGGATACTGATACTATGGAACACCATGGAGTAGAAAGTGAGGTCATTTTCCCAGGGGTCCAAACACTATGTCACACAAGAATCATCACAGATTTCATCCGCAGCATCAACACAGTCAAATACTGAAAAGGACAGTCAAGTTCCATGCCATTTACCCAATAACTGTTTTAACTACAAATTCTGCGAGCAGATGGATCAAAGAACTTTTAGTTCTACTACAATATTGCTTGTAAGCCACCCTCTGAAATTTAGCTATTAACTGTAGCTGGAAGGTTGAACTCTTTGTATAACAGCATATTCATGATCTATTCGATGTTTGTTGACACACAGATCAAATGATTGAATGGAAGCTTGACAACACAGGTAACTACTTCATGGAAGCAGTCCCTTGGAAAAAAATCTTTCAGATAAATGAGATAGTTCTTCATTTGTCATAAAGAAACACGAGATTTACAGAAGTTTTTAGTGACTAACGAGAGAAGAGTATCAAATACAGCGTTACCTTCGTAAGCGTGATAGTTGTAGTAGGCAAAATGATTCCTTCTCCCTGGGGTTAGAAACACATGCAGAGGACCCAGGTGAAGGCAGCACCAGCAGGACAGATACCATGCAGAACATGCGGAGGAGGGCAAGAAAAGACAAGACAGGAAAGGGTGAAACTGTAGCCAGACAACACCTATTCAAATCATAAGGATGAAGTTCATTAAACTCTTTCAATTTTAGAAACTGTGTAGAATCAGTACTACAAAGCCACTGAATGGGATAATCTGTATTGTTTAGAGAAGTGGCAATAAGCTGTTAGAAGAAAAACATGAACGACAGGTCAGTCCCACAGGCAATGTGTGAAGCTCAGCAGACAGCATTGACACCTGCAGCACTTCACACTGGGTTTACTCTCTCTGTTAAGGGGCATCTTGCACCACTGCCCAAGCACAACATTTTAATGATCAAAGCACCAAATCTCACCAAGAGTAAGAGAACAAGAAAAGAATTCAACAGTACTATTAAAAGAACTCAAAATATTAATGTGCAAACCGAACCTCAACCTGTAGAACATGACAGTTCACATATTTTCCATACATTCATGTATTTTCAATACATTTCATATATTTTGTGTACTGATAATTTCATCTGGATTTAAAACAAACAAATTAAACCCCCATGCTATTTGACCATAAATTTAACCTTTTTTTTGCAGTTCTGATCCAGCAAAGATTTCAGCACCAATTTTCAACCTTGCTTCCCCAAAAGGTACACAACCAGACTTTAAACTGTAACATTCACTTGAACACCTGAGTGTACTCAAGTTACACTTAATAGGAAAAAGAGCTGAATATAACTCAATCACCAAAAATGAAAGTCCATATCCAAATCTATAAACATGAGGATGACAAAACTAAGAGCATAAGTTGTGAATGCTTTATCAATAGTTGTGCTATACACAATCAATCCCCCCTGGCTGTCCCTAGACCATAAATTTAATTGTAAACTACCACAAAGCCCAGTGAGTTCTAAGTATGCCAAAATAAAACTCAGTCTTACTAGTGATTTGAAAGCTCCATACAGGCTGAAAAATGTCTAACATAAAAATTCATGTTCTTGTCCTGTTAAAAAAATGTGATTTTCCATGTATGGCACTGTCAAATACCAGGTATGCTACAGTGTACTTGTGAATGTAAAGCAAATTAGATTTAAGCCTAGTAAATATTTTCTCCCCTTTTTTTTCACTCCAAACATTTGCTGCTAAGATTTTGATATTACAGCAATACGCATCTCTACCTTTAGAACTGTTACCTCCAAAACACAATCTGACATGAGAAGAACAACTCATGTGGCACAAACTTCCTGCCACACAGAGTTCCTTGTGCTCACAATGAATGTTTTATTTTTGAAAAATCCAAATGATTATATAATAATGTAATTTAGCTTATTAGATAACCAGAATTCTTACCTGGGCTTAATTCTACCAGGTATGGTAGTTTCTCAGGAGGAAGGCAAGAGCCATAGCCAGACCCGTCAAATCTCTCCTTCCCCTTTAATGGCTTTCCATCAGTTATCTTCCTGGTTTTCTTTGGGACATAATCAGGAGGCCGCCTTTTCAACTGAAAGACCAGTATTCCTAGAACACAGTATTACACAACCTTTGAGTCACATTATCAGTGAATAAGCACATAACCAACATTTAATAGTCTGCAAGTTACTTTCAGCTAAGTTCCTGTCACTTCTTTAGAATAGTTTCAATTTAAACTACAGATTAAAAGCATACCTCAGTATAGTAAATAATTTAGAAACTTCAGGATAAAATGCAAAATCTTTCTACTACCTCATGATGTAGTATTACAAACAGAGCATAATGAAACAGTAAATAACAGTAAATAACAGTAAATAACCCTAATACTTGTTAGTATATTAAGTGCTCAAAACCAAAACACACTAAAACATGTTAGAATTTCTTCCTTTACAGTGGCTCCACAACATGGCTTACAACCCAAGGCACAAAAACATCTTAAAAGTTTTTGGACATACCCTTATCACTAGGCCACTCCCTGAATATTTGCAGTGGACACTCATCATCATCAAGAATAATTTCTTTAGCACCTTTATCATCAGAGTGCTGAGCACCAGGAGGCAGCATGACCTAAAAAAGAATTACCAGTTTTCAGAGCTATTAGTGGACCGTTAGAACATTCAGGGGTATATTCTCTGATAACTTTTTTTGCACTGTTGTTTATAACAAGAGATAGGGCCAAATAATTCAGTAACTTGGAATGTATTTTGTTTTCCAAGATTTCCTAACACTGCTTTCTTGCCTCTTGCTACAGTTAAATCACATTTTCCAGAACACCAAATAAGTCTAAAAAGCAAAGAAAAGCAAGTTACACTTAGAGTAGGCGAGATCATCTTTCAGTAAAAAACAAAAAAAATTCCAATTTCTCATCAGCCATGACAGGAAAAAAAAAAAAATAAAAAAAATCTGTGGAGATGATAGTCAAAAAAACATAACTGAACTTTCCATTATTATTTCACCCACTGGAATCAGTCTTTCATTTTGCTAATGCCATTCTGCTAACATAACATATATATATATCTTTAGAAAAGACACAACAAGATGGCAAAGTCTACATCATACCTGCTGCATCATTGTCTTACCCAAATTTTACCCGGTCTACACAAGGGACTAAGGGCACAAGTGAAGCATTTCACACAACTGCTTCATGTTGCCTAGCTTGAAGGAAGAAACACAACCAAGTATACTCTTGGAACAGAACTAGAGACTGTTCCTACCTTTTAAAGCTATATCCTTACAAGGCAGAGGAAGGGGGAAACCTTGATTAATGAAATCTGATCTTAGAGGAGACACAGCCTTTAATTTCATGCATTACTGCTCCCCACAGTGATCAGGAACAAGTAACAATGACAGGCAGTATTACAGTTATTAAAGATAGATCTTTCAAATCTGAATCAAAAAATAAAATATACTGTACTCCCACATTTGTAATCCTAACAATGTTATTTAAATTCATAGACAGTTCTACTTTAAACAAACTACTCCAAATTATTCCCATCTCTGACCTATGACCAAGGTAAGATCTTCTGAAGTGATGCAGCCATTGGCTACAGCACCCTATTACGCTGCAGCCCTCCAGAGACTTTCCACTCTCATTTGTTCCTTCCTTTCCACACCCATTTCTATTTTAACCAAGTTCTCACAGATCCACCTTAAACATCCTTTCATCTTCTTCCAAGGAGGAAACAACTACATTTAGGATCAAAAGTATGTAATCCCTAAACCACTTTCTATGCAAAACTTGGCTAAACATAGGACTAATTAAATTATCTTTAATTAGATTTTCAAATAGACAAGATACTGAAGGAAACCATTAAAATGTATAAACCAGATGGAAACAGAAATACATCTACACTCAAATAATATCTTGCCAAACTACTCTAGTTCACATCTCAGATTTTAAAATCAATTACACATACAGGATTATTAGGGTAACAGCGTGTGTCGAGCTATGTTCAACTTGCAACAATCTTATAATTCCAAAGCCCCTGGACAGAAGGTAGCTAGTTACAAAGCACGAAATAGATGCAATACCAGGACCTGACCAATATTGGACTGGAGAGAAACCAAAGAAAAAGCAAATGCTTTTGAAGCCAGAGGAACAGATGTGTTACAAACGCACAGGTGCTACTTGAACCTGATACTACTTCTACCATGGAACTTGGATAAGTATCCATACTCAGTGTTGGGTTTAAGGGTAGCAATGGTGAACTTAACAAGCTAGAGGAGTCACAAGAAGCACTGCTCCCCTCATTTTCCCAGTCAGTTGCCAATTCCCCTCCTCTCTCAAGAAATATGAGCTGATAACTCAGACATCCCTCACATTAAAAAGATCTGTGACCTAACCTGTGAAAAGATACAGAAAAAAAAAGGATCTAAGGTCCTGAGGGCCAGGAGACTTCTAATCATTATGAGGCCATTTTAGAAAACACCTCTGGTTTAGGCAAACGCTGCCTCAATGACACTTAGAAAACGGAAATTCCTACATTTTAGAATAATGGAAAAGCACAGGAGTAAGTCTATATAACGACTGGGTTTTGTCTTATGGGTAGATATTTGCTTGAGTTTTTGAAAACAGATACACTTAAATACGCTTTTGAAAATTTTCATCTATACAGACTGCTGAGATCAAGCACAGACATTTCCCTGATTTTTCCAACAGCACAGGAAATAGAGATGGGTCAAACCAGCCTAATACCACAAGTTTTGGAAGCAGTCTATAAATGGAAACAAACAAAAAACTGAGAATTAGGAAAAATACACTCTTCTTCATCATGACTGTATTCACAATCATACATAAATTATCATAGGGTCATTAAATTCTGTATTTATTAATATAAAATGCAGTGAAACATGCAGAAAATACAAGTTAAGAAATTTAAATGAAGACCATAGCAACTTCAGACTTCACTTCCAAAGCGTTTTTTGGAATAAGTAAGAGAAGGTAAGTATTTGAGTACTTGCGCCCTGTAATAAGTCACAAATAGAGATGAACTTATCAAAGCCATCCTTAGTAAGAGTCTCACATGAGAACACTCCATGCTCCAAGAGGTCTTCAATAAACTCTTGTCATTTTAATGTTTTTTAAGTAAAGACCCTCGTATCTACTGTATATTTGAGTATATCTGCTTATAGTGATTAATTAATCTACAATTTTTCTGACAAGCTGGGAACACAGGCTCCACACGTGTCCCTACACAAACAAACAAACCTAAGAAAACAACAGCAACGATACCACAAAAAAACCACAAACCTCCCCCAAATAGATCTTACTAAAATACTTAATGTCTTATGTTTGTAATGACTACCTCTTAAAAAAACCCAATAAAACTACTCAACATGAAAAACATATATCTGCTTGACATTACACAAAGTTATTTATGTCTTGCTGTCAAGTACAAAATAAGTGCATGCGAAAAAACAAAAGTGTAATCAAGATTCTGCTTTCAAGAGTTAAATGATTTGCTGCATGCCTGTAGTCTAATGCCCTGAGTGAACATCCACAGGGAGCTTGGAAGACTGTCTAATTATTTTGACATCTTCAGAGATGTGCAGAGAACCCCACATTACTCAGTGTGCTGGTTTGAAAGCAAAACCAGTGAGACTCCAAGTCAGAAACACAATTTAATAGGAAAAAGTAAAATACATGCAAGTAATATAAAAGAAACAAAAACACTGACAGAGTCAGAATACAACCTGATACCCTGCTAGTTAGGGTGGTGGTAGCAGTCCAGATGAGGTGGTCTTGCTGATCCTGTGGACAGGTCTGGTAGCTCTTGTCCACTGGAAACCCGTGGGTAAGGGCTGCTAGTTCTGTCCCAATTCCCACATTATATCCAGGTGGGAATGCTTGGCTCCTCCCCCTGGGCAGAGCATCTCACAATGGGCTGATGTCATTCTATGAGTCATGTGGTGGGTCCTTGATGGCCCATTAAACACAAATGGCTCCCGGAGGCAGTTATCTATGACTCATGGGACAAGGCATTGATTACCCATTAGCAGGAGATAGTCCAG